>JAUEJL010081311.1:0-11099 GCA_032274825.1 Drosophyllum lusitanicum
ATATATATATATATATATATAGGGGAGGGTTCATACGAAAAGTGTTTTATTTGCGAAAAGTGCGAGAAGCAATCTCATTCACTTATTTGTATTTGATCTTATGATCTATATTAATTATATTTTTTAATTTTAAAGGGTATAATAGTAAACCAAACTTTTCTCTCTCCAATCTATTTCTCAGTTTCTCTCTCTTATTTTTCTCTTTCCTATATTTTAAATAAAAAATAAAATAAACTAAAAATAAATTACTAATAAATTATTCATTTTACGGAGTTCACCGGTGAACAAATCCCCAATATTTACAAGTTTATCATAATTACGGTATTCAATAATGAACACAGCCAAAAGTATACGAGTTTAAAGATAAATTTTAGACTATTCAATACTGAACACAACAAAAAATAGGTTCTTTTTTCGATCATTAATATTTTAATAAACAAAAACCAAAAACTAAAAAACATGAACACAATTATTTGTGACTTTGTGTTCACTCGCGAACATGCGTAATTACCATAATTTCCAATACGAATTATTTTGTATTTATTTGTAAACTCTAGTGAACAAAGTAAGGTAAAGAGATGAGTTGGAGTTATATATTTGTTCGCAATGAATCTTTAAAAAACTACTAACATATTGAGTCTATGTGACAATTCATTAATGAATAAGAAAAAATAGAACCAAAAATCAATTACCACTTTTCAAGTTGACTAAAAATCAGATGAAACTCGCTAAACGAGAATTCATGAAGGGCAACAAAGAAAATAAAACTAAATGACCCCAAATGATGATAAAAAATAGGCAGAATTTTCCACATAGAACGAAAATTATATCCTTTTTATTAAAATTCTAACCAAAATAAAATAATTCGCACCTTTTCATTTAACTTTTTGTGGGATACAAAAGTTGAACCATGGTCATGTTATCATCGCACGTCACATCCCAAATAAAAATAAAGAAAAGAAACAAAGGAGAAATCACAATATGATCCAACTGCAATTTTCTTAATAAGGCTTCAAGTGTCCTTAATTTTGGTATGCACCGAAGCCGCCTCAACTTTTATCTCTTGTACAGATTAGAAATTTATCCCAAACAGAAATCCAAAACAGTAAATTATAAGATAATAGGGCCGGCCTTATCTTATTTTTTCAAAACCGTAAGTGTTTCAAGAGAGAATGTTGTTCATCGATGGTGAGGGAATGTTGTTTATCCGGTGAATGTAGCGGCTTCAGATCTACGAACAATCAATTTTGCTTTAGATTCAGGAACCATCAATTTTGCTTCAGATCCATTGCCGCTAGTGAGAGAGACACGTTTGAGACGTCGGAAGCAGAAGGGCGGCGGCCAACGGCAAAAGGAGATCTCCGAGCGACGGCATCGGAAGCAGAAGGGCGGCGGCGACTTATGGAGGTCGAAAGATAGGGTGGCAATGAGGGCGGCGGCAACGATGAGGGGTCGCTTGAGAGTGAACGTCCGTAGAAGGCTTGTCGCCGGTGGCTGAATCTAGGGAGGATATGTAGGGTTTTCTTTGAGAAAGATGGAAAAAATAAGTATGTGGGGGTGAGGGTAAGGAGAGATATACGGTGAGATAGAGGAGTGAGAAGTAAGGAGAGAGGAGAGATATATGTGTATAGACTCTTTTACCCTTTTATTATTTAATTTAGTATCCTTAAATTTTGATTTAATTACTAAACTGCCATGATTAATCTTAACCATTGGTTAATTAATCGTAGGGCTCAGATTGCTTCTCGCAATTTTCGTAAAAAAAACCCTTTTCGCATGAACCATTCTCTATATATGTCTAATGAAAGCATCACACAACATTTAAATCCGACCTCTTCATCGTTTGTATATATATCTATCTCCATATACGATTTCCTCAATTTCTAAATCAGGCAAGTATCCTCATCGAGTCATTGATTCGATATATGATTTTTCAACACGTTATGTGGGTATGGTTATGAAAAGTGATTTTGTAATATGTATAATAAGTTTATGGGCTACTTCATTCATAGCAATAGTTTTGAGTTGTAACTCGTACACTAATGTGGCAACTTTAAGATGAGCTTTGTTATGCACCGGTAAGGTTATTTGGGCATTAATTTCTCTCTCTCTCTCTCTCTTTCTTTTTACATTTTTACTTCTAAGATCTTATGACTTGTGGTAGCTTATCAATTTTGCCGGAAGTTACTGTTTTTATTTATCAACTAGGTTGAATATTTATGTATCCATTCTATAATCGATTTAAATCAAAGATTGTTTTGTGCATCGGTTTGTTATTAAGACTTGTTCATCAAAATTTGAAATTGTGTTCATAGTTGCCAAAGTTTAAAACACAACAACATTTGTCGTGATATCAGGAAATTCTGAAATTACCTTATCTATCAATTCACAAGGTGAACTATCAATATATCATGAGATTTTGACGGCAGTATAGTAATTTCACGTTTATTTTATGAGATAATGATTTGTCAACTTCTCACGGGATTTTAGAAAATATGATACTTTTTGTGAATTTGGGTATCCAAAGTAATGAACGAGAGAAGGCACGGGCATTCAGGAAGACCTTTAATGCAAGCATCATAGATTTGAATAACATCTTTGAAACTAGGGGGAGATAGAGATAGAGAGATATATGGTACGAGCCACATCGAGCGATAGTGGAGGCTAACGGTGGCGGTGGCGGTGGCGGTGTTGCGATGATGACGACGGTGATATTTGGAGACAGAGAGCGGGGCTCCTATATATGGCGACGGGATACCATGGTTGAATTATTGATGAGGTGCCATGAGACACAATGCTCGATAGTTTGGTGGAGGTTGCGGTTGTTGGATGTCCGAAGAAGTTCGCTGGAGTCTATCAATCTCTTAACAGCCACCTTTATTAATTAAATAAGAAACTCTTTTCTTGATTATAGATCTGATGAAAATAAATTGTTTAGATTGTTTTTTACATTATTTACAAAAAAACACCTCTTATAATAATCTCACACTCATTAAATGATATGTATAAGGATCGCTACAAAATGACTTAGAATTTATTGGTCCATAAAAAACTACAGTTAAGGTATGTTGCTTAAGAAATTCAATTAACTTATAGGGGAAACTTACAAACAAAACGAACAAGTGTTAGGTAAATTACTTGAGATAATTAAGTTTTTATGATAATATCAAGAGATGATGTAAGAAAAAAATAATGAATTAAAAATATAATCATTTAATAGTTACGAGGATGAAATAGAATAAATTATAATAAGAAATAACAACCTTTTAAAATAAAATTAACAAGGATAATGATAATCACAATCTTAAAGATTGCAGATAAAAATATAAAAGATAATTTAGTTCTTAAAAACAGCAATCACAACCAATATTTTTATAGTCAAATTTTCATAATTTCAAACTTACCTTTTAATTATGTTCTAACTTTTCATACGTACGTAAAACAAGGTTTTCATTTCTAAAAACTAAAATTATTTTTATATTTATTTTTATTTTTATCAACCACCCTTACGGTTATTATTATCATTCTCCAATTAGTAAATAGACAATATAAAAAGGAGTTATTATTATCATTTTATCTAATGTAAACATACATATTAGATTCTCGTAATCATATCATATTTCTAAAATATTAATCCTATTTATTAGTATTTAATTAAATTAATAATATCTCTGTCAATTGTGATTTCGTTCATTTAAAATATCGTCTTGTTCAATATTAGTAGTATAACAATTAGATAATTTGAACTTAATTTCACTGAAATTAAAATGATAAATATAATTACACTTTATATAAAGAAAATTATTTGTTTATTAAGTTATACAACTAATTAATAAAAAAAAGTATTAAAGTTGAGTTACCAATTTATTATTTCACCCTCTTCACAAGAAACATGAACACATAACACGTTTTATATCATCCCAACAAAACGAAAACCACCAACAAATGCAACCGTTACTTAAAAAGCCAGCTGATTAACATGCTTTTTTCACATTAAAAATTAAGTGAATCGTTTATCGCTTTATTATCATCACCGTCATCATCATCAAGATTCCAAATTTCATTTCTCTAAGTCAAAATGATGGTTCCTCTGCAAGTTCTACTTACTTTTCTCTTTTTGTTTTTCATCTGCTTTGGCGAAAAACAGGATATATACTTGGTCATGGTGGAAGGTGATCCACCGGTTGCTTTTCTTCAGGATAGCTCGATTGCTCTTCAATCTGTTAAAAGTCTTGATCCTGACAGGTGAGTAACATATCTAAAAGGTGTTTATTTTAGCTTATTAATTATCAACTTTAAGTTTGGCTTATTTTGTTATTTTATGTCGTAATACTTGTTTCAAAAGCATAGATTGTTAATAACCATTAAAAGATCACAAACATCTCAAGCTGCGTAGGGGATGTTGTTGCCTGGGCGGCAGTGATACCGTACGTACAAAGAGCAATGGTGTTTGTTGAGCGAGCTGTAATTAATTTTAATTTTTATAAAACTAAAAAACGGATTATTTGTTAGACTAAGTTTCCTTTTTAGCAGAGCCAATCATTTCTTATTTTACTACCATATCTATACTATATTATAAAGCATTTAAGGGTTTTGAACTCTTAAATTTTAAGTATTTTAAAATTACTACATTGCCCCTCATATAAACTAAATAGAAACTTGAATGAAGTAACTATTAAATAGAGTTAATGAGATTCTTATATTCCATTTTAATAACTAAATCTTTCATTATTAAAAAATATCAAGTCAAATTAAAATTATTAAAAAATATTTTCATAACCAAACATATTCTATCATGTAATAAATATTTTAACGCAATTATCAAAAAATGTGTATAAGTAGACCTTGTAAACTCGAATAACTAATAATCATAATTTATAAACATATACTTATAATTTTTTTAAATAGCTAATATAATAAATAGTTTCAAATTAGTTTATTCTGTTTTCTTAATCTCTTGTTTTTAAATAGTTTCAAATTACTAATTTACACTATGTATTTTCATGCAATTTACCCTATTTTATAAGTAGAAACCTTTTTTCTTATTTAATTGTTCTCAACATTTATTTTAAAAATAATAAAGGAGTTGATCGAGAACAAAAAAATAAAGATAAAGAAAATAGAGATGTTATAAAAGAAAAATTGACTGGTGGCCTATGCCATCGTCAGACTAAGGCTAGGTCCGCCCCTGCACAATAGCAAAAGGTAATAACTTCGATACATTTTCGAAAACTAAACCCCATTTTCATATATATGGCATTAATCAATTGCAGATTTTAAAACAAGTCATACACTCATATTTATCACATTACATGATCAACTTAGATATGTAATGGGTCCAACCAAGCACACTCTTTCAAAAATTGCTTAGATCAAACTATGAGACTATTACATATGACTCAATCGGGTGAGAAGGAGATCATATGGAAATCTAAAATCAGACATTATAATGAGAAGATTATAATCTAGAAAAGCAAATCGTTTTTACTTGTGTTCAAATTTTATTTAATTGGGTCAATTGTAGGTCAACGACACGTTGACCAAACACAATCTGATTGTTTCATGCTAAACGATTTATACCAAATTTGAATTTGTTGGAATATGTATATGTCACGTAGTGGTGTTACTATCCAACCTTTATTACTGCATGTATACAAGCGAGGTACGTACGTACAACAGTAATCTAATACCTAAACCTAACACGTTTATTACTGCATGTACATATTGTTAATTGATTTGAAGGTTATCTTCAATAAGAAGATTCTTCCACTATTTGAGCAATTTTAAAGTTTACAAATATGTACATATTTATTGATCTTTTAGTTAGTTGATATAAAAATGTCATGTTTATAAATAAACACGATTTTGCCCAAAATTATTTTTTGGTGATCAATGGTATTCAATTAATATGTAGCATAATATGAATTGTTGGCATAGTTCTAAAAAGCCCGTCTTGGCTCCGCCAAGGCTTGAGGCTTGATCATGTCGTCACGACATGGCCAAAGGCTTGGCATACACTAAGGTCAAGTTTGACATGCCTTTACCTATTATAAGCCGTGCTAGATTTTCTGAGTCATATGAGCCGAATATATATAGTACGTTATTCAGTTATAAGGATGGTTGGATATACCTAAAATAAAGAAAAAAATTGATGAACTGCGTTATAAACCTATAATTATGTGTTTTTTATATTTGTTTGTATAATTTTATATACATAATTATTATTATTATTACGTGTTTTTCCTTCTTTTCCCTTTCTATCTCATTTTTTTCTTTATATTTTCTTTTGATATAACAATATACTTTGTGTTTTCTTATTTTAATGACAATAGTTTATTTTTCTTTTTTAGAAACCTTTTTCGTAAAGGTAAAAATGTTGAACGTTATAAATGGTCTAAAATTTCTTTGAGATCCTTTGAAAGTCTTTTAAAATGTAAAATCTTTAGAAAAGTTTCGCAAATACATTAACAAAATGAAGGATAAATAAAGTTTAGTGACGATAAATTTAGTATACATGTCACATATGAGCAATCTTAAAGGTTAGCAAGTATATAAAATTTTACTAAAACTAATTATGAGGTTAGTTGTTAAAATCTCTCTCCATTATATTTTTTATGTGCATGTTCTTTTCCTCCTTATTTCATAGTATATAATTTCGTTTCTTTCAATTTATATAGTTACTAAATTCTGGAGTCTTTTTATTAAAAGATTATTAAATTTTTTGAAAACATATGATTTATAGGATTTTTCTTAAATAACATCAAATTAATTAAACTATGTTGTTTTTTTCTTATTACTTTTGCTTTATATCATTACTTTTTTTTTCTAACATATAATATCTTTTAGCTGTTGATAGCTATAACAAACTTCATATAATTTTTATAAATAATTGGATGAAAATTGAATATATAAATCCCGTAGCGAAGCGCGGTAATTTTTACTAGTTGATAACATATGTCAACGTGGTAGCTTTGGTTTGTCAATGTGTGATGTATGGATATAATGATATCAATATATTGTAATTATAGAAGAATGTTCAATATAGTCCATAATTAATTCATAATCTTAAGAGACTAATTTTAGCTTTTGGATCAATGTCATCAACGGTTCAGATTAAATTTTAAAAATTTGGCGGAGTGACATTTTCGTAATTTTTCATAATTCACATGTGATGCTTTTACAAATCACATGTGATTGTATACTGAATCACATGTGATTGAATATTAAAATTTCAGGACTATGTTTTTTAAATGAACTTTATTGAACACAACTATCATAATATATACTTTTCTTTCAATTTTTTTATTATGTTTGTCATATTCGCATCATATTATTTTCTACTTCGATCTTTCTATCACGAAGTAAAAGATATCTCTTTCTTATCCCTATACCCTTATCCAATTTTTTTTATATTAAGCGTGTAATGTGTGAGAGAGGGAAATGTGTAAGAGAGAGGGCAAGTGTTGTGAGAGATATATGGAGAGTGAGTTAGAGAGAAGCAAGATGGGAGGGCCGTAGAACTTCCTTTTCATTAAGGCCGCTACCTATAGGGTTGTGTTTGGCTAGGCCGCTCATACCACCTCAACCCTGTCGTAAAACAACAAACTACACCATATGGTCTAAAATACATTTATTAAACATTCAAAATAAAGTCAAACAATAAATACACCAACAAAGGTGATGGTGTTTTCTAAGAGGTAAAATATTTGCTCTCTTTTTCGATGTATGAGAAAAAAGAGGTATTAAAGAATATTTTTATAAGAATAGAACACTTTTTGTTTTTTTAAAAATTTTGAACTACCTCATTTCAAACCAAAATCATTATACATAACTTAATTCTAACCTAATTCAACACTCAAGCCCTAATTTTAACCCGATTCAATCTCTAATTTTAACATGGGTTTAAAAATGTTTTTCACACCAAAATCTTTTATCAAAGCTCAAATTCAAGCAAAGAGTAAGTCGTAGAAGAAGATTTGAAGTCGGAAAAAATTCGAAGGAATGAATCGTAGCTAAAATCAAAACTGTAAAAAATAAATCCTGCTGAGATGACTACGAAATCAAAATTGAATCCACCTGAGACGAGTATGAAATCGAAATCAATACAAAACTATAATGACTAGTCTATGAAATCGAACAGGAGGCGACAAAACCCATACAAAATTGATTGATGAAGAGACCGGTGATGACGGCGGACGAGGTAGAATTCCTATATCGGAAGAGTTAGATCAACAAAGAGAGGTGAGGTCGACAGACAAGGCAACGAGCTCGATAGCGAGGCGCGGATGCAATGATCAACATGAGAAACATCCACATATTTTTGAGATCCGAGAAAAGCAAAAAGAATAAAAAAAAGCTCTTCTTTCTACCCCTAAAATTTTCATTGTTCGTAACACACTTCAAAAAGGTTATAAATAACATTGTTTTTGTTATTACATGGATAACGAGACATAAAGTATATATACAAAGTTCTTATTGATTGGATAAAGAAAAGAGAACACGAGCCACGCTACAAATCACATCCAGAAACAAGAGGTGGTTCTTTTTGGCAAATACCTCCTCCGACCACCGCCACTCAACACTACCACCGCCACCATGGATTCCATCTTATTCCACCACCCACTCTTCCCTCCCTTCTCCACCACCACAAGACACCCAACAACCTACGCGCCTCCCAAGCCGCCACCACCACAAATCTCCGTCCGCAAGCCACCCTATTTCACTCACAGGGCACTCGGGAATATTGCCGGTGAACTCTTCCCCTCACCGGAAAATTCAGAAATTTTCAAAACAGTTGATGCTGAAATAACCCCGGAAACCGTTGATTTCTTTGTCAGTGATGCTGAGGGTGATCCCGATTGCCCCTCCGACGGCTTCTCCTCCGTCGAGGACGCTCTTGCCACTCTCCGGCAAGGCAAGGTTTGTATCCCATTTTCCGATCACCGTAAATAACAAATTAATACACAGAATTTAGTTCTTAATATGAACTGTAATTAGTAATTACTATACATTTAACTTGTTAATAGTTGGTGATCGTTGTGGATGACGAAAACGGAGATATCGAAGGTACCTTGGTGCTCCCGGCGACTTTCACAACACCAGAAACCGTCGGATTCCTGATGAGGCACGGGTCAGGTATCATATCTGTGGGCATGATGTCCGACGATCTAGAGAGATTAAACCTCCCTCTTATGTCACCGGAAAACGAAAACAATTCATCTGCTCCATCGTTCACTATCACCGTGGTACCTTCTGTGTTCGTGCATATTATCTCATTATGATTAATTTAATTATTTATACGGATAAAGGATGTATAAAGTTAGCACACACTTATATACGCATGTATATATCCCCCTATTATATAGAGCATTACATAATCACTTTCAATATAAACAATGTGTTATTGTTTTGGTAAAGAAATGATAATTGTGAAGTTACATATTCACATTGTGTAATTTTTTTCTATAAGGATTCAATCGATACATCAACAGGAGTGTCGGCTTTGGATAGAGCGAAAACGATTCTTGCATTAGCTTCTAGTTACTCTCGGCCTGGAAGTTTTAGAAGGCCAGGCCATGTGTTTCCGTTGAAGTATAGGGCAGGAGGGGTTTTAAGAAGAGCTGGTCACACCGAGGCGTCTGTGGATCTTGTTACACTTGCAGGACTTGATCCGGTTTCTGTTCTTTCGACTATTGTTAATCCTGAGGACGGTTCTATTGCACCATTGAACTGTTTAAGAACACTAGCACTTGATCATGACATCCCCATTGTTTTGATCACTGATTTGATAAGGTAAGCTTTTTTAGATTTTGATTCTAGTTTGGTGGACTGCATGTCTATTGAATTGATCATGAATCTGGATGTATTTGAGTTAGCTTATTTAAATCAGCTTAAGCTTGTAACTTATTTTTTTCTTCCTGAAAATTAAAGGTATAGAAGGAAGCGGGAGAGAATAGTCGAAAAAATAGCGGTTTCTAGGCTACCAACGAGATGGGGAATGTTTGAAGCTCATTGCTATAGATCAAAGATAGATGGAACCGAGCATATAGCCGTCGTCAAGGTACGAATCCACATTTCCAGCCATACCTCTCGTAGAACTAGATGTGGTAAAATATGGGTGATTAAGAATACAGGTTAAAACGGGTTGTATAAATAAAAAGTAAACTTAACCGGCTTTCTATCAGTTTGACAATTTAATTTCTCTTTGGGTTAATATTTTGATCTTACTCATTGTGACAACTTTGAGATAAAACATAACCCGAATAAGGTTTAAAACCATCACACCCCTACTCAGAGTTAGAATTTTCTCTTTGAACAGGGAGACATTGGAAATGGTCGTGATGTGTTAGTAAGAGTTCACTCGGAATGTTTGACCGGAGACATATTTGGGTCAGGTCGTTGTGATTGTGGCAACCAATTGGAGTTGGCGATGCAGATCATTGAGGAATCTGGTAGAGGAGCCCTCATCTATCTTCGAGGACACGAAGGGAGAGGTATAGGATTAGGACACAAATTACAAGCCTATAACTTGCAAGATCTTGGTCATGACACTGTAGAAGCCAATCTGGAGCTTGGTTTTGCTCCTGATGTGCGTGAATACGGGATTGGAGCCCAGGTTAGTTTTATGATGGTTAGATATGTGGCAAAATGAACATTTTAGAACACTTTGGGTGATAATTGACCCGTTTTCTTTCTGTTATGTTCAAAGATTGGACTTATTGCATATAAAATAACTATATCAACCCGATTTTAAGTTACTGGTTGATATTATCCTCTCTACTTGTTAATGATATCATCTGGTCCACTGCTCATGTTATATGATGCAATATCTTAATGAGTGATTTCATTTTGAGCAGATGCTAAGAGACATTGGAGTTCAGACAATGCGGCTAATGACTAACAATCCGGCTAAGTTTACTGGGCTCAAGGGCTATGGTTTGGCGATCGTTGAACGGGTTCCAGTTATGACCCCAATTACAGATGAAAATAGGAGGTACTTAGAAACTAAGAGAACAAAAATGGGTCATATATATGGGTCTGATATTAAAAGATGATCACTACCTAATAATTAGTAAAAATTTAAAACAAAAAAAATACGC
>JAUEJL010081322.1:0-15236 GCA_032274825.1 Drosophyllum lusitanicum
CCCAGTAAAGACCTCAAAAGAATTAAATGTTGGCATGAAGAAGGGGAAACTGCACCAACTTTCTATCCCTTCTCGAATCTCGAATTTGAATCATTTGCCTCTTCATCTCTTTCCTTCTCTCTCTGTTGCTCACTGAGGCACTGGCTCACTTCCTCTTTGGCTCTCTCCACTCTCTCTGTCGCTCACTACCTCACTCGCTCTCTTCCTCTCGGTTGCTCACAGTCACTGATCGTTATTTGCTCTCTTTCTTCTCTCGATTTTGTTCACAAAGTGAAATCAATCGACCATCGACCATAAAAAAGCAGAATCAAGAACACAATCGCAAATCACAATTAGAAATCGACACTCGAAATCAAAAGTTCAGAATCACAATAGAAATCACAAGTTGTTCTTTTTTTTATTTTTTAGTTCTTTGGTTAATCGGTTCTTCCTTGTAAAATTATAATAAGCATTGAAATTAGGATCTCATTTCTCAATCTTTGAAAATGTATCAAATTAGATAACTAAATGATGTTAAAAGATGAAATAGACTATTAGGGTGTGTTAGTAACATGTTTATGATGATTTTAATGCAAGAAATTGGAATTAAAACTAGAATTTAGGAAGATTTGTAATTACACTTTGTGAATATTGAAGTGCAGGGGTTTACAATTCTTAAAGGAATGGTTTTCAATTGAGAGTTGATTCACCGAAAGGTTTGAGTCCCCTAGGGTGGTTCACAATTGTTGATTCACGAATTTAAATCTCTTTCATTGAGGTTTGCGATTGGCTATTTTACGATTAGACAATAGTTTGCGATTGTTATTGATTTACGATTGGAGTCAATTTACGATTGGGCCATTTCGATTGAGGTTATCAATTGTAGTTTGTGATCCTGATGTTTTCGATTGTTAAATTACTATTACGATTATAATTCTGTGGTTTGCTTTCAGACCGTGGGTTTTCGATTGGGATGTTTTACGATAGACTGGATCGCAAATCGAAATGGTTTGCAATTCCGAATCTCAATTGCGATTTGCAATTAGTAAATTGTGATTCTTTGAATTTTGTGATTTCGAGACTGACGATTAGAATTCGTTTGTAGGGTGTTCTACGAGCTCGGTTGCTTTCACGAGGACTTGTTATTGACTGCGTTACTGGACCTGAGGTGAGTTCAGTTATTTTCAAAAAAAATCGAGTACGAAGACAATTATTTTTGAATGGCTCTACGATTTAAAGATGTTTTTTAAAGATGAACACGATTGATTGAACTAAGTGATTGTTTATTATGACTTTAATAAATTACTTAACGATGCAATGTGATTGACTCTTAATGATGTTTACGATATAAATATATAATAATGATGATTATATTTGTGATGATATGATGACTTGGGATACTCGTGAGATGTAACGAAGTTAGTTGTCGGGTTTTTTAGACAAACTTGGCAACACATGATGTACTAGTGCTTTAAGTGCTTGTACACTAAAGTGGTGTTTGACCGATGATGACAAGGTCAACGCGCATAACACCATGAGGGTGGGAAGAGGGCCTGACAATGGGTGCACCAGTTAAACTTTCACTTAAATGACTTAGGTCTGAGTAGTTAAGGCGGAGGGACCACAGAAGTTTGAGTACGAATGGGAGTCATGCCCCACTTGGTACTATACTTGTCAGGCACACTTAGTGAACCTATGCCAGTGCGGACGAACCATGGAACTTAGCAATTGTTGGACATGCATATGGTACCAGTGCGGACGAACCTTGGAACCCTAATGGTTATCGGGCACGCATATGGTAAAGTAGGGTAGATATGGTAAACGATGGATAACGATAGACCCCAAAGGCCAGGAATTGATTTTGAGAAAACGTATTCCCCGGTCATGGATGCAATAACATTTAGATATTTAATCAACGTGTTAGTTTCTAAAAATTTTGAAATGTGTTTTATAGATGTTGTCACGTTTTATTTGTATGGGTCACTTAGTAGTGATATCTACATGAAAATCCCGGAAGGGTTTAAAATGTCGGAACATTAAGTAAAAAGCCTAAAGAAATGTATTAAATCAAATTACAAAGATCTTTGTGTGGTTTGAAACAATCTGGATGCATGTGGTATAAACGTGTAAGTGATTACTTAGTAAGTAAAGGTTATACCAATAATATTATTTGTTCATGTGTTTTCATTAAGAAAACAACACATGGATTTGTAATTATACTTGTCTTTGTTGATTATTTGAACCTTATTGGAACACATAAAGAAATTAATGAAACAGCTATGCTTTTAAAGAAAGAATTTTAAATGAAGGATCTTGGAAAAACTAAATTCTTTCTTGGTTTACAAATTGAACATATGCATAATAGAATACCTGTCCATCAATCAAATTATACAAAAAAAAATTGAAACGTTTAACATGGACAAAGCAAATCCATTAAGAACTCCATTGGTCGTTCGATCACTTAACTTTGACAATGATCCATTTTGATCTCGTGAAGAGAATGAAGATGTTCTTAGTCAAGAAGTACCATATCTTAGTGAAATTGGAGCTCTAATGTATCTTACTAATTGTACTAGACCCAAAATTTCTTTTGTAGTTAATCTGTTAGCAAGATTTAGTTCAACTCCTACAAAACGATATTGGAACGGGATCAAACATATTTGTTGATACCTACAAGGAACTGCTGATTTAGGTCTATTCTATTCGAACTCGAAATAAGAGTTGGTTGGTTATATTGATGCAGGTTATCTCTCTGATCTTTATAAAGCTAGATCTCAAACGGGATATGTTTTCATGTGTGGAGACACAGCTATTTCATGGCGCTCTCAAAAGTAAACACTTGTTACAACGTCATCAAATCATGCTGAAGTCGTTGCACTACGTACATGAAGCCAGCAGAGAGTGTGTGTGTGACTAAGATCGATGACAAAACATATTTTGACTTCATGTGGACTAAAGGGGGAGAAAAACCCGACTGTGATTCATGAAGACAATGCACCTTGTGTTACACAAATGAAAGAAGGTTATATAAAGACTGATAGAACAAAACATATGCCCTCAAGATTTTTCTCATACACTCAAAACTTGATAAAGGATAACCAGATCGAAATGAAATATGTTCAATCCAGTATTAATTCAGCGGATCTTTTCACAAAATCACTTCTCACTGCAATATTCAAAAAGCATGTTCACGGTATTGGAATGCAACATGTTCATCAAATTGATAAATGTCTACGTGAGGGAGAGTCAATTATACATTGCGCTCTTTTTCCCTTCGTTAAAGTTTTTCTTCTCACTGAGTTTTTCTTTAGCAAGGTTTTTAATGAAACAGTACTTCAAAGTTGAACTCTGATTTGAAAATATGTCATCCAAGGGAGAGTGTTATATATTTATATATATATGTGTGTGTGTTTGTGTGTGTGTATGTAGATGAACACATTTTTGACACAAGGCTACCTATTATCAACTTTACCACCAACTCATTGTCTACTAATTAATAAAGTATGGTAGATCAATAGTGAATTTTGTAGTATAAATACTACATCTTGTAATGAAGAAAATGTACCGCTTGTATACTCTTTCATAAGTTATACAATTGTACTACTTCTCCTTCTTGCAATTCTCTCAAAGTTCTAAGATTATCTTATTGAGCTAATCATTATTAAAATTATAACAATACCAATAATCTTTTCACAAACTAAAGGACACCACATAACACTAAAGCTTTGAAACCTTTATACGTGGTCTTTTTGTTCATTTCAGCAAGTCCAATATAGGCTAAAGGTCAAAATCTTAATTTTATAATTATATTCTAACTGTCAACTAGTTAGTGGTCAATAGTAGATTTTGTTTACTTTTATTTTTATTTATTGATATATTTGTATTTAATTAATAGTAAGTGTGTGTGTGTATATATATATATATATATAGAATGTTGCAATAATTGGATGGGGGCATGCATTTGCACAGTAAACAAATCTTTGTGGAAATCATATTCAATGTGTGACTGTGAATGAAGAGAGAAAAAAGTGAAGAATGGACCCAACAAAAAAAGAGAGTAAAAGAAGAAAAATAGAAACAAAAGCTTAGTTAGTATGAGAGGTATCGGCCATCATTTTCACTTCAAGAGCTACCTCAACTTTATTTCTTTCAACTTGTCCCCTCGCCGACATATCGACATGATGTTTCTATTCCACAAAGTCAACAAAATGTTGACCCAGCTTTACTCCTTTAATTGGTCTTTCTTCCTCTCTTTTCTCTATTTATGTTTCCTAATTAATAATTATATATTGATTGGAACAAGAGAATTAAGAAAAAAAATTATTTGATGGACTAAATATTAGTTGCTAAGTAGTCATGCAATGTTTCAACCAAAAAAAATGGGTACGTAGAAGACAAACGTAAAAATAAGAGGGACAATGTATTTAAAACAGTTCTCTTCACGCATCATAATTAAGCTCGTTAAACACAATTAAGTACGCATTACCATTGATATTTATTGTTCCATAAGGCTTGATAATGGATGACGAATCCAGGATTCAAACTCATCAAGATCCAAATTGATTATGTAACAAGATGAGCATGTCAAAACTCAGAAGGATTAATTAAGTACGAGCCAAGATATTTCTATTTACTTGTTGGCTTGTGACTAGTGGCATAATAATTAAATCAAGAGTAATATTAAGAAAATCAAATGTATATTTGGTATAATTAATATACAAATTTCTTGCATTGGCAGACCCATCAATATGATCAGCAACTCCAAATCCAACACTGTGAGTTTGAAATAACTCACGCCATGCGTTATAGTTTAAGTTCATCTAGATCAAGAATGAGAGGAATGTAAGCCTTTATATTAGTAATACCATATGGTTTTTCGGTTCCTTGCGTGTCTGCCATGAAGAGAGAGACGGCGAGAGATGAAGTTGTTGGCAAAGAGAACAGCGGCACTAGCAGAGTGGTGCTCACGGCGGCGGTGGTTGGCTGAGAAATGCGGAAGGAGGTGGCCGGCCCTAGGTAACGGCAAAGAAAGGAAATGAGAGATTTTAGGAGAGGTAATCACAGAAAGGCTTTGGTACCATGTTAGGTAGAATATTTTCCCATAAAGAGATCATTCACATTAAATCAAATATAAATACAACAATATTAAATATACAGGCAAAAGGGCCTAATACAATAATAAACATTATCAATATTTTGTAACTCGGTAATACTTTGTATATTCATGATTCAACATAAATGAATATAAAAATACTTCCTAAAAACCAAATTACTCAGATTAGTCAATCCATGTCGATATTAAAATCAAAAATAGAATACTATATAGTAATTAGTAAGAATTGTTTGACAGTCCGAGGGCGAGGAGTCAATTGCGGGAGAGATTGAGAGATTAAAAGTCAAGACTGTCGATGGAGTAAGGCATGAAGGGATAACTTCAGTCGATGACAGAGGCATTGGTGGCTCCTAAAAGTGTTTATGGTATTAATCTTTGATAATCTCAAATACAAGGAGAGACCTCAATATATAGGAGGGCCACAAATACGGAAACAATACACAAGATATACACCTACCAAAATATCAACAAACTTCCTAGAATACATAAGATACATATATACTAATAGCTCCATGTTGTTATATACAATAAAAATTATGGCAAAGTTCAATATATATATAGTAATAACTAAAAATCAAATACAGAAAAAGTTGTTCACATACAATTAATACGTTATAAAAGTTAATTATATTGTTATTTTTTAATGTATTAATTGGATATAAGACAAAGTTCATTGTATTTTTATGTAATTTATTCATAAAAATTTCAGTATCCAACTTAAAATAAAATCTCCAACTAGTTTTTCAAACATATATTTTATCTATTACTTTCACGACCATTCCTTCGTTTCAAAACTCATACCAAACACATCTTTGATAGCGATCATTTTGGTCATGTATTAATAAAAACTATATTATGGAAACCGATTTAAAAATCTAGCAAATCCAATTGTAGCTAAAGTCGTGTTTTTCTATGTATTGTATTGCACAAGGAACACAAGATTTTGCTTACAGATGATTTTGTTGCTTTTTGTGATTCTATTGCCTAGCTAGCTTGTTACTTTAATTTCTAAATAACAATAATTTCAAAGTTACTTTTAAAGTATTTGGAAGTATATGCTTTTATGATTACAATGGAAAAATAAAAAAAAATGTTTTTAGTGTAACATTAAAAAAAAAAATTAGTTGTGTTTCAGGTAGTAGTATATAATAGAGCATACATTTTTATAGAAAATACTAAAAATCTCTAGCCCTAAATGGCAGGTCAAAAGGTTTGCACCCCAAGCGGGATCAAGGGTTTTGGATATTGGATTGTCAAGAACTCTTGGGGGTCTAAGTTACTCAATATATAAGAAAAAGACTGCGTCTTGACCACAAGAAATTACTTTTGGCCTAGTAGTAAACATCTTAATCCTAACAATTGGTATCAAAGTAGATTATGGGTTCAACCCCAGCCATCAATATATAAGAAAAAGGTAAATTAATCATGGCTAACTATAATGAGAAGCTAGTTATAACTTTGGACTATTATTTAATGTCAAAATAACTTCTTACATTGTGTGATATTTAAGTAAAACATACAAACACGAATTTCAGAAACTTTTTTCTAGACTTTTGTCTTTAGAGTGTAGACCATTTTAAGGTCAAGTTATATAGTTAAACAATTTGCTATCAAACTTTTGCAGTATGTCTGAGTCAGAATCAAGTTTGGCTGGACAAGATAAAATTAAACTTGAAATTGACTCAATACGTTAACAAATCTTCTTGACTTCAATCTTTGCTCAAATAATATTCAAGTATGATACGAAAGCTTAAATAGCTATGAACATATGAAAACATGAAAGAAAACTATGCTAAGTAAAACATCAATTCATGAGCTCAAATAACTCGAAAATAACTACCAAAGCGATGTTCAATAATAATAAATTAACACAAAATTATTAACACATACGCAACTAAAGGCTAAAACATTGCTTCATAAGGTCCAATTCAATTGAGCTAGAATCTAACTCAAGTTACTTGCAATCTTCAAACTCAAGTTACTTGCAATCTTATCTATGTTTAAGAACATTTTGTTACAAAAATTCTTTTTGGGTAGCCCCTACAAGATAAGAAAGAGGGGCCAGCTTGTTGGACACCGGGTCACCACCTTACGCTACATGTCTTCAACCGCTAAGCCATGTTAATGCAGAAAATGATAAAAGAAAAAGTATGCATTACATAAGTTCATAAAAAGAGAATTGACTGCATTTTCAAGTCGCTGCAAATCTATGTTTGTAGTCCCCCCCCTTTCTCTCTAATTGTCAGTGACTTATGTTCCTCTTTACATTTGAAATTTGAAATAAAAACCTGCAAACTTAAGGGCCCAATCTTCAATGTTGACTTTAATATTCAAAAAGAACAGTAACCACATTTCTGCTAATCATATGGAACTAGTCTTATTTGCTTCTTAGTATAGTTAAAAGTATATGCTCTATGATAACAAAAGGCTGTGCAAGGACTATGAAGATGGAGCCAGAAAGTAATCTAAAATGGTTTTTCTTTTCAAAGAGGGTGGAGGATTCAGCACAGAAGACGGGCTGCCAAAACTATCATCTGGAGATCTCTCACATCCTTCGTTGTTACGTGTGTTGGATAACTGTTTTTTGAGTGGTTCTGGAGTTCTTAATTCAGGGATTGCTGTAGAATCTAGAGAGTCAATCTGGACCGTTGCTTTGGCTGAAGGGCCCGTGTCGGGTCCTTTGATGGAATCTTTTGTTACTTCCTCTGTAAAAAGCCTTCGACGTTTCATCATTGGAAGCGTTTTTTCTCTCCTTCGAATAGAGGAGGGAGATCTTGTAGTTGAATAACAACTGCTGTTGATGTTCCAAAGCTGAACCTGGCATGGCAATTAATTTCAGTACTTATGCAACAATTTCTTTTTGTAACGTCTCAAAAGTGAAGCAAATTTTCTAGAGGTGATGAGGTGGGTTGGTTGAGTAACGGGTCAAATCAAGTTAATAATAATAAAAAGTTTTAATAATAATTTTGAAAACAACACAAGTCAATAACAATAGTAGTCTAAATATTTTAGCAAAAACAATCCAGAAGATTATATGAATTTAAAATAGACTCTGAGTGATTTTCAGCACATTTATGCAATTTGACATGTTCCCTGTTAGCTATTTTTTTTAACTCATGTAACTGTTTAAGATCAAACAAAACCCATATTTATCCCTTCATATACAAGTGGATCAGAACTGTAAAGAAAACTCCAATACACGGTCACAGTTTAGGTTTCTTTAGACATTTAACATATAATGAAACGCATATTTAAGCTGTGTACTAGATCAAACTCTACATAAATTAGGGACAAGAGGTAAAGGGTAAAAGATTAAAAACTACAATATTGCATTTATGGGAGAAAACATGTTAGTTTGATTTCATTGACTGTTAGGGAGAGACTTACCACGGAATCATCTCCGGAAGTTGCTATTTTACCTATTTCATGTGAGCACCTGCAGATGGATAAACAAAGGTAAGTCTGGTACTCTGCTTGCATGTGTCAAGTCTGATAACAATGATCAAAATCTATTGCCGTTAATTCAAATATAATGTGCATAAGAATTCCAAGATTATAATAGTGTAGATAAACACTGTGCATACCAGTCTACTGCTGTTACTTCTTCATGATGGCCTTCAAGTTTAATGGGATCTACTTGAGGTTTGTTAACCTGGGTTGAGATCTCCAAAAATAGTCATAAACCACCTAAAGATAAGGGAGAAGAGAATAGCCATCTGGAAGAGAAGCTCACCTGCCATACATAGGCTAAACCATCACTAGAACCACTAAGTATATGGCCTGCATCAGGACTCAGTTTTGACTGCAATTTAGGCATGGAAAACATTAAGTTTAGATCAAACAAGAAACAACACATCTCACTGATGATTGGTGGTTGGAAGCAATGTTTTGCTTACCTTAACATAAAATGAATTAATATCACATCCTCCGAAACTTTTGATAGGCCCCTTCTCAAGTTGTAGTACATTAAAGAGATATATCCTGTTGAGAGCCATGATTATAGCAAAAATGTTGAAAGATCAGCGATACTAACACTAGAAAAACCCCAAATTTTGACTTTTAAATGCTTCATTAGGCTATGCTATTACACAACTTTATATGATTTTCTGTCAAGAAATGTCAATATAGAAAAACACAGATGATAAAGGTGTCGACATTATAACTGTACCTGCTGTCCCTGCATGAAGCTGTAAGATATACTCCGTTTAAATCTTGAGATAAGCTAGATATTCCGTATGATCTTGCCTGAAAGATAATTAATGTCATGTAAATACATTGTATTCATTATATCAGTTAATGTTACCACCACTACATAAAGGACTTCTTGGCAAGCACAACCATTTCTATCAATCTAATGACATGCACTCACTGATATACGGTTTTTGCAAAACTTTCAAACTGAAGACATACCATCTTCCGGGACGGCTTATCGTGCGAACATGTCTGAGTAATTGGACTTTTAAGGTTTCTTGTATCCCAGAACTTTATAACACTGCAACAAAGTAACATTTCAATGATTAAAAAGGACAAAATATACAACTAACTTTATAAAACTTGCAAGTAAATTTTAGTAGCCTCTTGCACACCTGTCAACAGCTCCAGCAGTAGCAATGGAAACTTCATCTTTCATATATAGAACTGATGTAACACTCATGGAATGAACCTATAATAATTTAACATTTAGTTTAGAATTCTAGTAAATTGGAGTAATAGGTAGCAGGACTAAAGTGCCTTGAAACTAACCTTGGTATTCCTACCCCGCGTTTTAACATTTGATGAAGTATGTGCCCCTTGAACAGTTGCTATTTGTCTAAAAATATGAAGTATTCAGTATAAATTGGTAGCCAAAAGCATGATCATTGAGTAAATAGATATGGGGGAACTTACAAAGTAGAGGCTTGTACCCGCCTAGGTTTAGAGCACCTTAAGTCCCATAAAGCAAAAGAACCATCTCTTGCACCAGATACAATTATATCTGCCATACACAAATAATCATCTAAGTTAGCATCCAGTTCCTTTCTTGAAGCAATATAAATGAAAGGATCATAGCAATACCATTGTTGGAGGGGTGGGAACTGATGGATTTCACAGTTCCAGTGTGTCCAGTTAGTGCTAGAAGACATTTGCTTTCTTGAGAGTCCCACACTTTAATCTGTCAGAAGGCCATAAAAATGCATACCATTAGACAAGCTTGGTTGTAATGTGATCAAACTATACCTAAAACTATAAATAGCTACTTACACTATGATCACCGCTAGCTGTCAGTAAATTCGTATCATCCTGCAAAGATTGAATACCATTCACAAGATTTAAACACAGTATATAATATACTCTTTGCGCTACAAAATTTCAACTTGGAATAAAAATATATCTCGTGCTTCACTTTCAGACTACTACTTTACTAAATTGAAATTATATGATAAGGTTAATGGTTGAATCTCTCTGTACCTTTATCCAACATACATCAAATATAGAATTATCATGAGCAAGCCAGTTACATACCCTGGCTTTCTCTGCCAAAGAAGATAAGAAAGAAAATCAGTACTTTCAAAACTACATTCAATTAACGGAGATATCATCTGTATGTTATGTTTTGTAAAAGGAAATTCACCTGCATTTTTTGTGGTAGTTGCTGAGGAAGGAAACCTCAAACGAGTATTGTATAAGAAAACATATCCATCCTCACCAGTAACTGCAAGAATATGAGCATTTTTGCTTGTCTGCAGATTTGTGTTCAACAATTTGGTTAAGTAGGTTCACCAAGCATCATTAGCGATTAATTTTTTGCTCTTGAGGAAGTTAATGTTTTAAAATTAATCATTTTTTAACAATTTCTTAAAATAAGTACAGCTAAACACAACCAGATACTTGCGTAGAGATTGACGTATTAGACTGTGAGCGAAATCGAACCTTGCAAAATGATAAAGCCATAGGAGGAGTAATTTCGTCCTCGAGTCCATAATTTAGAGCTCCGATTTGACTATACTGACATGACTCATCGGCAAAAAAGGGTCGTTTCCGTACTGAATAAAACATAATCGATACAAACAGTCACTTGACAATTTAGACATTGATAAACTATCCAACTGTTACAAATCATCAAAATTAAAAATCGAATGATCCGATTGTAAAATCTGGTTTAATTTGAGATTGGTGCGGTAGGAATTAAAAAAAAAAAGGAACCAGATAAACTACCTCTGAAGCCATTGAGCTCCCTGGAGCTGATGTTTTGGAAGATAGATCGATTTGAAGGGGTCGCCATATGCAAATATCTGTTTTTTTTCTTGAAAAATAGAGATAAATGATGAGTGATTTAGGAGTATTTACTTGAACTTTTAGGTTTTGGCGGGCGGTGGGGGAGGAGGTCCGACGGCGGGAAAGTTTTGAAATTGGTTTTCGGTTCCCGGCTATGAACCGGGAGTTTTTTTTTTTTTTTTTTCAGAGGAAATTACGCATTTCATCCCTCTCAAATGCTCAATGTGAACGTCTAGTCCTACTACTTTGAGTTTCTATTTATGTATATGGTACATGGTCCTTCGACCTCACTACGTTAAGTCGTTAACCCTAGCTTCTATTAGACCACACCTAGTTGGGCTCATCATAGGGGATGGCGAGCTCGGCGTGCGAGTAGGGGACGCCTCGTCATTTTATGTCATTCTTTTGCTCGTCAATGATGTGACGAGCTTTAACGAGATTTTTTTTAATATAGCCGTCATATCCGGGTAAAAAAAACAAGTCTATATATACACAGTCATAAACTATGTTCAAAAAAATATCAACTCTACAAAGTACAAACATGTGTAACTCTCAAAACAACTCTGACAATAAACCTTTTTTTCAGCAAATGATGAACTACTCGCCATGCTCGGTAACTACGAACTCGAGCACCACCTCTCTGGCGCATCCCCGACAAGAACATTTAATGTAACAGATTTACAACGATTGGTATGCCATTATGCCGCGTTTAGTGCCTCGCATCCTCACAAACGACCGGATCTAGTGCCGCCACCGAACCCGTAATCCGCTTCCTATCCTCCAACGCCACCAAATACTTGGAATCCACAGTATCCACCCGACCCCAATCCATAGTATCCGGTTGACCCGTCTTTGTATCGGTGCCTTGTACCCCTGACCAATTTTCCTCAAAGTGGAGGAACCTTAACGTCGTCGTTAGCAAGTTCCAAAGTTTCTACATTAATATAAATCAATATCGGTTGTCCCCGGCACGGGACGAGGACGTGTTGCGACAAGTTCACACGTTATACTACAGCGTGTTAAATATACAGTTTGCTTCCTACGAGACGTGGGAAGTGTAAGACGGTGTCCGAAGTGGAAGCCGCCTATGGCGGTGGGTGGCAAAAAATAAAAATAAACAACCTCTTACATGGGATGATGAACCGGTAGTTGAATCTCGGTCGGGATGAAGACAATGAGCTCTTTGGTGAGGATCCTATTCCTCGCCCATCCAGACGGAGAAAGGATAAGATCTAACATGGCTCGTCGGCTTTGGACACGTCTTCTCTTAGTACCGTTGTCCAAGTCAACCACGCTGAGTAGCTTGAAAAAATCACTACAATTAGAAGTAGTGTGAATGAAAAAAATAAGTCGGCTCTCAAATCCATAGAAGAAAATGAAATAAAATGTAAGACGTAGGACGACGACTAAGTGTCAGTTAAAATACAATTATAAATGTCAACGTATCAAATTGATATAGTCAAAACATCAAATACTGGAAGTATGTAATACTGTATTGACTTAAATTTTTTATTGTTTTATTTTACAAAGTTTACTTTTTTAGGTTTTGTGTTTTTATTTAGCGGATCTTATTGTCTTAATATACTTATAGGACCAAATTGTATTAAGTATAAACCCATCAACGAAGCAATCAACAATGACGAACTCGGTTTCAGGTTTGTCGACAAAGAGAGAACCGAGAACTTGAACATGAAATATGAATTGCTTAATGATTTAGGGTTTACACACTTGTATTTATACCCTTTGGGTATTTACAATAGCTACCCCAAACTATGACTGATGTCATATGTAAACTAAACTTCACTCAAATATTTTGAACACAATGTAAACCAACATTCTCTCATTTTGTGTTCAATTTACAATTAAGCATAATAATGAATATACTATATTTAAGCATCAAACAATCTCTCTGTTTAAAATATGCAGAGATTCCTTTTCTTTCTGCACATAACATTAGGAAATCGTTCTTTGAAGTTTTGAATCTTCACGAGATCTTCAAAGATTCGTCAACTGTGATGAGGATGTTTATCAGAGATTGCAGTAAAAGCTTCAGGCTTATCAGAATTTACAACCATGATCATATATTTTGTCTTCATGCAAACAGTTTTGAGCTTTACTGTAATATCCGTTTTCAATTAATATTAAAGTGTAATATTAATGTTGTAATCGATACTTAATACAAGGATTTCTTTTGACATTGGACTTTTATTGGGCTTAGAATGGTTGTTGAAAATTAGAAAGGGAGTTATTATTGGGCTCTAGTGTTAATAAATGGCAAACTAAATTGGTGATAGGCTTAATATTTATTAGTAGAGTAAGTTGGGCTAGGGATTCCATGAATGTGATTTGGGCCTACTAACTGTGAGGGTATTAAAGATGGACTAAGTAAGCAAAAAATTGAATCTTGGGCTTTATAATTCATTATTTGAGTTCGGCCATTTATTGAGTAGAGGAGGGTTTTAAAAAAATAGGGCACGGTGCCCGAGGTGAAGCACCCAGCCGCATCCCTGTTCTTAGCAAATCAATTCGCTGTGTGCTGAGTGTGTGTGAAAGGTGTGTGGGTGTTTTTCCTTTTGGCCGAGAAGAAGGGGGAGCGAAATCTCTTTCATTCGAGCACCAATCAACGGGAAATCGAGCATGTATGTATCCACCATCTCTTGTGAACATTTAACTACCATATCTATAGCTTTTGATCGAGATTTTTGTAGAAATTTATCCTATCTTGATGTTCGTATGGAGGGTGAGAACCGAGAGCCCAAGAAGGTTAGTTTTCTTAAGCTACCACATCTTGTTTTTATTGCAATTATTCTTCAAGTTTTGTTTGGGATGGTGGGGAACTATAGAACAAGAATTATATGTTTTGATTGAGGATTTATTAAGTGATTTCAAATATTCCGGCTGAGTTGAGCCGTCGCCGGTGTCCCTCATGAAATTCCAAAATCGCTAGTTAGCGACTAGACTCCATTGATTTTTGGACTTGAGATCACAGCTCCAGTTTTGGGCTGAATATATATTAATGGGCTGGGGAAATTGTAAACAAATATAAGGTATGAAAATCACTAGATAGACAAACTAAGAATTTAACTTTGTTTCAATCGTACATACACACACACACACACACACACACACACATATATATATATATATATATATATATATATATATGTTTGTATACATATATGCAAGGCGATAAACGAACTCGTGAGTCACTTTTCGACCGTACGGTTTTAGGCCCACGTGAAATAGAGATTTGAGTGAGAAATCGTTTAACGTTATTGGAAAGTCTATGAGATTAAATACATGAATTTGCAAATTAGTGTTAATTCTTAGAACTGCTATTTGATGGGCTGAACCCTTGGGTTATTAAAATGGATATTAAAGGGATGAGGCCATATACCATTGTTTATTAACATAGGTAATAATCGTGAATGTACCTAGTGAATATCCGATTTAAATTTGCAATTTGCAAATTAGTAATGGAGCTAGAATCGCAAAACACTTGTAGAATCACAAAATGAACGGATCGGAAATTGTGGTTGGGCCACAATCACAAAAATATATATATTATACGAACAATCACAAATTACCTACGTGAATTGAGAACTAATTGGGTTAACTTTCAACTAAAGATAGGAGAGGAGGAACATGAGGTGCAGACTCAAGACGATTAAAGGTAAAAGCATGGTTGAGTGGGTGAGAAGAAATGAGTTCTGTAATGATTGGGTAATCTATTTTCGTAACATGGGGTACAAAATAGGCATTATTCAGTTGGTTTGGTAGGTAATTGGATCGAGGGTAAAGGGTTTCTTAGAGAATTTGCGCCATCTGTAAGATAAAACAGTTAGTACTCAATTCAAAACTTTCAAAAATTTCTGAAAATTCCTAAGTG
>JAUEJL010081333.1:0-15233 GCA_032274825.1 Drosophyllum lusitanicum
TATGACCCAATTAACAAGCAATAGATAATACTACAAGACTTGAGTAATGTAACCACTACACGTACATACGTAACTTAATTTAAGCCCTAGCTATAACTAATTACCTTAATTTGTTCTAATATCCTCTAGGATATTTTATAAAGCGAATAGGGATTTCATTCAATAATTGTTATACGTAAATGAGAAAGAAAGCAGTAAAGAACACATGAATTTTACGTGATTCGACTACGTCTATGGGCAGGAACCGGAGAGACTATTATTACTGATATCAGAGAGTTACAATGTTTAGGATGATAATGACTGAAACCTAGGCTCTATATTTATAACCATACAAGACAGCACAAGGTTGCCCTAATCCTTAATTAAGAAACAATTATAACCATAATTAAAAGATTGAGCGCCGCACGTAGCACCAAAAAAATGTCTAGCCAAACTTTACTGCTCCACGCCGAGCAACCTCGGATGTCACATGCCGTGCACTCTTGTCACACGCCGTATACTCCTGTCACACGCCGTGCACCCACGAATGTTGCGCTCCGTGCACCTATGTCACACGCCGTACACTCTTGATTTTCAGGTTTTAATATTTCAAGCCATTTTCAAGTCACATTTCAACAATAATAAATCTTAAAATCCTGAACAATCAAGAACATATTTATACGTACATAAACCTAAAAAACATCACCTATATTTTCTTTATTTTTCATTTTTTCTTTCCTATATATAATCTCTTTTTTGGTGTCACGTAAATTTGACGTATCATACGATAACTTATGTTTCTTTTCAACTCAACTTTTTACGTGTTCAAGATACTAAAATTTATGATGTTGATCTAATCATCTTTAAACCAAGCTTTTTTGTTATGAATTTTCTAGCCCTTTTTCTGGGCGAGATGGGTCAATTTGTGGTTGAGGATCGGGTTGTTAATATCGTAGAAATTGTTATTACAAATAATTATGTTTTATTATTATTATCAATGTTGAAAAATAGGACGATGCATTGACGGGAGACTTGGCCTCTGTGGACGTGGCAACAAAGGAAAATTTAGACAACTTGGTGAAAGTCGGTGAAGGGATACTAGATGACGTGGTTACCCGAGTCAATACCGATACCGGAGATGCTGAACCCGTCCCAACTGCTGGTACGAATCGTGAGGCTTTGAAAAGGTATGTATAACTTGTTATATTGTACATAATATACATATCTCTAATACTTACGTGCATGATTCATGTTGTATAATTGCAGGTTTGCAAAACAACTTTCGGATGAAAGGAAACTAAGGGAGACAAATAGTAAGGACGTGGGAGTGCTTTAGCGAATTTTTTCGCTTTCTGATTTTATGTAATTATTCAAATTTCAAAAGGTTGTAATTTGTAAACGTAACTATTTATTTGTTGTGTATTCTAATAAAGTGGGAAACTTCCTTCTCTATATACGTTATTATACAATCACAATTTCAGTTATTTTTGTTGATCATATATTGATGTAATTGATGATCTCCTTACAAAAAGTGTTTAGTTATTTATCAAATGTGAAGAAACTTGTAAAACTAGAACTAAAATATCAAAACTCAAATCTCAAAATTAAACCAGAAAACTTATACAAGAAGAATATTACAGAACGATGTGGCTAGCAAAAGATTAAAAAGTTGAAACCCTAGTATAAAGAACACGTAAAATTGGGAGAAACTTGTGTGGTAGAGGGAAAAGTTTCAACATACCAATTTACATCAGCAAGCAAACCACCTTGAATGCTCCTCAATGAAATGGTTCCCATTTTTCATCAACAAAAAATTCCTGCCCAATCTTTCAAGGTCATGCTTGGTGCAATGCTCTATCCTCCCACGCCGTTTCACCAAATGAATTCTCGGATAACTTCTCAACCACATCCCCACTCAAGGTGGAAAGTATATAATCAGCATCCCACCAATCTAAAGCATGACCTCTCAACACCTGCACAACATAACCCCTTATCACAGTCTCAACAATCAAACACTTGCTCCATCTCCTTGAATCCTCCGCAAGGTGACAGTCGGGTCTTCACTACGGATATACTTGCTACACTTTCACTCGTTGCACACGTGTGAGTGTGTTTGGGACTGCCAGAAAACAGGGGGGAAGGAAGTTTTTTTCCCCCTCCTTTTGCATTGAACATGTTATAGCAGGTTTAGCATCAAAATGAACTATAGTTTCATCAACTTTAAAATTCAATCGATCAAAAAAGTTTTAGGGTTAAACCACGTGTCAAATTTGAGGGTTAAATTATCTTTTATAAGATATTATGCATTCTAATTAAATACATTTCAGTTGACTTTTCTGATCAAACTCATCAAGATTATCTCAACTCGAATTCATGTAACTCATACTTGGGTCGAATTTTGATTTTAGAAAATGATCCATACATGATTCAGATATTATCCACATATATGAACTCATTTTGTATCAATTAAAGCAGAAACTAATATAACCTAGAAGATTATTATGTTCACCGACTGGTTTGGAATACAATAACTTCACTGAGAAAACCGAAAAATCTTGAAATTCAAGTAGTGATATAACCTTACCTTATAACCCCATAGTGTCCCCAATAATAGTCCGCAAAACTTGCATAAATTAAAAAGAAAAACTCAACTTCAAAAAATTTCAAAAGAAAAGTTTCTGAAGTTTTTTTAATTCTCTACAAACCCTTTTAACAGGATACCTTGAGCAGAAGTCAATGTCCCTAAAGAAAGATGAGAGTATCGCAAACTCAATGCAAACATAACACACAGAAAGCCCAAATGTAGCTATAACTGAAGATGAGAGTATCAGGGACAAGGGTTACATTTTATCAGCTTCGGGATTAGCCTTAGTTATTATTCTTGTTCAAATACTATTCAACTAAAAACATAAAAAAAAATAACCTTTGGCATCAAACAAGATAAGCAAGAACTGGAATCAAAAAGCAAACCAACTTGGGAATGTGGTCAATGCATTTTTTATATAAAAGGTATATATTTCACAACAAAACAGGTGTGTGTTCATAAATTAGAAGAGTAGTTGACTGTTAGTGCTGACGTGTCAGTATTTTAAGCTACTACAGTAACATAAGAGTTTTTAATATATAAAAGGTATTGTTGAAAGTGAGCTAAAATTCAAAGTATTGGTTATTGATAAGGTCAAGTTTTTATAGATAATTATGTTTGTTGTAATATGTAAAAGTCTGGTCAAAGTTACATTGGTTAGTTAAGAAGTCAAAACTCAAAAGGTTGTCTGTTGGTTTAGGGAATTGGGGCCGAAAATATTTGGCGGTTGTGGGAAGTTTTGTCCCCCGAAATAACAGTTAAAGTTGAGGCGTTGTGTCACTTTATGGTATCCATTCAACTTGTACAAATATGTATGTATACTCACAGTTTATACGTGAAATAAGAAAGTCAAACAGTTTGCAAGATTACAGTGTGTTTCTTTCTTTCTTTTTCTGCCAACAGGTATATATGTTCACACACAAAAATGACACGTATGTTCATAGTTTAGATCACTAACCTTTGCATGTACACTCACCATTGACAAAACAATGAAATCCTGAAGCATCTCTGATATGAATCTCCCTCTTGGTAACAATAGAAACATACTTAAAAAAAGAATGACAGTCCCCACACAGTAGAATATTCTTCATAACACGAACTGGCATTCGACCTTTACTCATTAAAAGACCAAAAGTAACAGCCAATTTTGCACTATGGTAATATAAGAAATCCCTTTTCTGATGTTCCTCCACTTCATGAAGCACAAAACTAGTATCTGGGATATACCCAATTTTCAAACATTCCATAACTAATATATCTAGCCCGCTATAAATGTCTTTAAAACGGGCATGTGATTTGTCTCTTGCATAAAACGAATGAACCTTGTTTTCGTGAATAATCCAACTTTTTCCAGGACGTTTTTGGAAACCCTTTTCTCTCATCTCTTCACGTGTCTTTTCAGAACAATCCCATCTCCCAGATGCTGAATACAAGTTAGATACAAGTATGTATGTAGATGGGTCGTTTGGTTTCTTAGCAAGAATTTCTTTTGCAGCTTTCTTGCCAATAATTGAATTCACATGAGTTCTACAATTATCAAGTAAGGCTCTCCATACAAAAGGGTTTGGCTCATAAGGCATTTTCTTGATAATGTCATCAGCTTCTTCAACTAAACCCCATTTACCAAAAACACTAACCAATGAGGCATAATGATTTGAATCGGGTTCAATATTGTAAGTAGTTTTCATGGCGTGAAAAAATCTATAACACTCATTAACCATATTTGAAGAGGTGTGTGAGTATGCTGAGATTATCAAGAGAGTGGTAATTGAATCTGGCTTTATGTTTTTCTTTTTCATGTCTTCCCATAGATCCAAGGCGCTGTCCCCTTGCTTATGAAAAATATAACCAGCCATCAAACTATTCCAGGAAACAACATCGAGTCGTTTCATGTTATCGAAAACATTCATTGCAGCAATCATGCTGCCACACTTGCTGTACATTCCAATTAATGCATTGCCCACTTTTATATCATAGAGCAAATCTAACTTTAAAGCAATAGAGTGAATTTGTTCACCAATTCTGTCAAAACCTAGTGTCGCACAGACACCAAGGACTGTAGTTGATATAACTTCATCAATGACCATGCTGTTTTCAGCTAAACTTCTAAAGAATAAAGAAAGTGCTTCGTATGGAAGCCCATTTCTAGCATACCCACAAATCATCGAGGTCCATAAAATCGAAGTCTTTTGGGTTGATGACTGACTGTCGAACATTTCTTCTGCATCGGCCATTCTTCCACACTTTGTGCACATATCAAGCAATGCATATTCAATATGGTCATTTGACCCAAACCCGCACTTTAGAACGAATCCATGTATCTGTTCGCTGGTACTTTTATCTGCATGCAACCCACAAGCATTGATGACAATCGTCAATGAGAAATCATCCAGCTCTACACCTTCTTTCACCATTCTGCAAAACATATGCAAAGCTTTTGACGCAATACCATTTTGGCAAAACCCTTGTAAGAGGGCATTAAAAGAGACGCAGTTTCTTTCAGGCATTTCATTAAACACCCCCTCAGCCTTTTCAACAAATCCAGACTCCATATAAACAGATATCATTTGTGTCCAAGTTATTACATCTTTAACAGGCATTCTATCAAACAGAGACACTACATTCTTTATGCTCCCGCAGTTGCTGTAGAATCCAAGCAGCGCATTACTAACACTCAAGTTGTTTTCCAACTCGAATTTTAGAGCATGAGCATGAAGTCCGCGGCCTTCCATGATTGCAGCATGTTCCGTGCAAGCAGTTAAAACAGATGAAACAGTAAAATGATCAGTTTGAAGTCCATCTGTTCGTAACAAGTCATGAAAAAATTTCAAAGCTTCTTCATACATGCATTCTTTTACCAAACCCGATATCACTGTATTCCAAGAAGAAATATTTCTTTGGGACATTTCATCAAACACCTTAAGCACACTGTCTAAACAACCACATTTACAGTAGAACCCCATCAAAGCATTTGAAACATAAGTATCATCTACACACCCCATTTTGATAGCCAAACAGTGAGCTTGACAACCCAATTCTAGATCAAAAACCCGTCCACAAGCAGTCCATATAGCCACAAAACTATACTCATTAGGCTCAATACCCAAGCTCCTCATTTCAAAGAAATACTTGACAGCTTTAATCTCTTGATTTGACTTAGCAAACCAAGAAACCATTGACGTATATGTAACTACATCTCTGTTCTTGACACAATTAAACACCTTGTACGCATAACTAGTAAGACCCAATTTAAAATAAGCCAGAATAAGTGCATTAAATAAGTATGTGGCGTTGTTCACTTGAAGCTTGAGAATTGAAGCATGAATAGCCATGGCAAGTTCATTATCGCTATTTTGAACTGATAGATGAAGCAAATTACAGTAATCTTTAAACGGATGAAGTTGTGGGCTTATGGTATGGTTAGAGAGAGAAAATGGAGTTCTGACGAAAGAGAGAGGAGGGATTGAGTTGGGTAGTTTCGTAAGAGAGGACAAGTGTGAGCTTTTTGGTAAGCGATGCCGGCGATGAGAAAGCGGGGCTGCGATGGAAGGGAGGTTAATTGCAGTCATGGACAAAGAAGGGCTCATCGCTCCAACGTTGTGCTCCAGATGTAATATGTATAAAGTGTATAACTGTATATTACCTTCAATTCCACTATAATTTTATTTTTAATTCAATTTTTATAAATATGTTGTAAAGAATTATGAATAGATGATTAGATATTTATACAAAGAAGGATTTTTTTTTTTTTGAGAACACTGATCATCTTATCTAAAAATTCACCAGGGTAAAATTTATAAAATATTAATTAAGTTTGAAAACTGTTTTATCAAATTCATTCAGTCTTTTATTTTATATTGTGAAATTTTTTATAGGTGAACTTGATAAAACAGTTTTCAAACTTTGTTAGTATTTTGTGAAATAAACTCAAATTAATTGTCTCATATAAATAAGATTATTTATTTTCATTCTCTTTTTATTTTGTACCTTTGTATAGTTCACAAAACACCATAAGCATAGAAGGTCTAAGAAGGAGAGATAATTAGATAAAGGTTGATGGCTAGGAAGAACGATGTCAATTTGTTTTTGTTAGAGTTCACGGTTTGATTACGATAGCTAAATTTTAAACATAAGTTTCGTATCATATGTTAGTTTATTTGAGTAATAGTTGCTTGACTAGTGTTGAGGAAATTGATTAAATAATTATTATATGAATATCAAATTCACCAAAAATCTTATACGCATCATCGATCGAGTTTCTTGTATGGCCTATTAATTCAGATTAGTCAAAAATATAAGAAACTAGTGGTTAGGAGCCCGCGCTTCGCGTCGAGGTATAAAATATCATGTATTGTATGAAAAGCACCGAAGACAGACTTTACATGAAAATAGAAGTTTATACATATGGATAGTACAAAAGCTTAATATGACAGACTTCGTGCGTTGTGTTTGGTGTTTAGTTGTACACGTACATTCAAAAGGAGGTTCAGGCTATAACAAACATCTACTTTACATCTCCTTTAACATGTGGACATACTTGATTTACATAGATACAAAAAAGAAGTAACTTTCCTATGAAACACCAGGGCGGATAAGTTGAAACATAAGGGTGTATATACATGGTAATAGGAAAGTACTATGTGGAGCATATATGTAGACGACACTTGTAATAAAAAAGAGCAACAGCCTGCAGCCTTTGTTGGTATTTACGTGGTTGTTAGCATCAAAACGTAGTTGGTTTGCATGAGTCTAAAAAAAGTGAGTTCCCTGCCAAAGGAGTTATTATTAATGGTATGTAAATATGTTTTTGTTTTATATATAAGTAGTTGTACCTGCGTATCACTTTCCATCTAAAGTTGGGAAGTTGATTCCCTTTTTTTTCAGTTCTGCTATTTCAACTTCAATTGCATAAGAGTAATTAGCGAAATGTAAGTTTGTATTGTGGAGTATCAATTTGCAGAGTAGAGTTCACAAACAATCACACATACAATATGGTTGGTCAAAGTTTATGACCCGAAAGTATTAGTATGTAACCGAGTTCCAAAAAGTACAAACATAGAATTACATATGATGGTGTGTAAGAGCACGTGTAAAGTAATGATAGTTACCATGTTTCTCCAGAAGAGTCAGTTGTTTGGATTTTGTTGTTGAAGTACGTACGTCCTCTTCTGCTAACCTTTTTTGAGGTGAGGCAGATTGTACTACTGATGTAGAAGCTGTGGTAGTAGGTTGAGTGAGGTTGTGACTAACGAATTGGTTTAGAAAAGGAGCATTTTACAAGTATTAACCTAACATCGATTGCACTTGCGCATGTGTAGGTGGTATCATGAGGTCGAAAACCTTGTCTAGTATGAACTCAATGGTCCCTTTTCTTGCACAGAGGATTGAAGTGAAATTGGAAAATGTGTTTATTTTCTTTAATTTCATTAATCATGGGTGGAAGTTCATGTGGATTTGGGTTTGGTAATGCATTCACTAATTTCCCACATTCAATCTTCGTAATGGTGTCGGCACCGGGAGAGAAGAAGGTGAAGGTCGTTGTTGCAGTGTCAAGTGAAACAAATGCTTTAAAACTGTGTCAGTTGACTAATGTTTAGTTTTGCTTACATAGGGTTAATTAGTGTGTAACTATATATAGTTTTGAGATTATATTACCTGGAGTTCGGTTCAGATTGCAGACCATGGTCCCGACACGTAAAGGTGGAGCCATCACATGCTAGTTTCAAGTTACATGTTGTACATGAGTAATGGTACCATTCTCTATGACTACTTATTTCCGTCACTCTACCCTCACATGTAAATCTTACTGACTGTAACAATTAGATAGGTGTAAGGTTATTATTTTTTAAATGAAAGTGATGAATAAAGTTTAAAAGGTGATTACCTTGTAGGTATCAGGGTTTTGTGACAGTAAGATAGCCAAAGGAATTCTATTTCGTGTCTTTTCTATGTTGTTGTCGCTGTACCTTTGTTGATCAATTGTTAGTGGTGGATTCACATCATCTTTCGCTTTGTATCTGGTTTGTCAAAGTTTAACAATTAGTCAAGGTTGAACAAAAAATATGCAAAATAAAGTATAAGCAGTGAACAAAATACATGTGTGGCAAAATTAGATGCAATATAAATGTATTCTTACAGCTCAAATGACTAACGAAATTCTTCAACATCGGGGTTCAGTAGTAGTCGGTTGCTGCGGTTGCGGATAGTTTATATTCGTCTGTACGTAATAGTATAACATGGTTATTTTTTTTAAAGGAGAGTAGAAAAAAGGATTCATAAGAAAGAGGTGAAAGAAAGTGTTAAACCAAAGTAAGTGACTAAAGTTTTTTTTTAGTAAATTATATTGTTGCGGAAAAAAGGTATATAAAAAAGAGGTTAAAGAAAATACTAAATCAAATTAACGAGGTTAAAATATATTTATATTAAGGCACACTTGTTAGGCATGAAAATGATGCATAATTTTTTATTACTGATACGGGGTTACAATAGTAGGCTTGTCTTTTGAGGTAGATTACATACGTCTGTGATTTTTACATCTGATTAAAAATAATGACCATTAACTTTTATTTACTTTGTAAAATAGTTTTCTTATACCCTAATTTTACAATCGTAATGACAATAATGATAATAAGAAAACCCACCGTTGTACATTGTCACCCGACATGAGCTTATAGCCAAAATGACAGGTTTTGGCATTGCATCGAATGCGGGTCTGTCAAAGTTTCGTGACATCTCTTCCCATAGTGTAAACTCAGCAACGTTGCCACTATTTATAAAAAAATATTCAATTATAGGAATCAATAAAATAAGAATTTAGATAAGTAAAAAACTAATATGGGCGCTTACTTTAGATTATCTATATGTAACACTCTTCTAACAACCTGGGTTTTGTTGGGGTCACCAGATTGTTTTAGCTCTCCAACTCGCCGCACGCATCCAATGTAATATGATAAAAGAAGAATATATGAATTAGAATTTAATATTTTAGAAGGTTATGGATATGTATTTTTATACCTATGAGAACAGATTTTTTCGCTAGTCTTGAAGCTAATTGATTGTAGGAAACAAAGTGAAAATGATGTGCTGGGAAATCAGTTGATGATATTTTCTCGAACTTGGTGAATTTCCCGAACCTAACACTTGTGGGATTAGATAAGGTCTATTGCCAAGCTTTGGTTTTCTCACAAAGAAAATTGGAAATTTTGTATGCCGAATCTTGCTCCTTCACTTGGGTAAAGTAGTTCAGGTTGGTAAAAGCCATATTTGCCTGAATGGCATCTCCCTGTTGTGGAAGAGGAACTTTTAGCATTACAATTCGTGTAAAAGTGTTTAAAAAGTATACTTTATGTCTTTTGTTATACCTGTCTATCCAGTAACATGCAGCAATAGCCAACTGGAGCTGGATTCAGAGGATTTCTACTTATCCATGTTCGGTACACCTTAACCTCAATTGTTTTGGAACAATCGCCAGGTTTAAGATCGTGCTGATTGATGATTGCCATACTAAGTTTAAAGTGTTGCACATAATCAGTATTTGAAAATACAAATGTACTTGTCAAATGAAATGACACTCCAGAATGCAAATGTACATATAATAAATAAACATAGATGATAGCGATGTTGGGTAAAGATATGGTAAAACTATAAATGTTTGTATAAAACAAAAGGGAGTTATTTTTTAAGCTTGTATTAAAAGTCACGTGATTTTTCATGTGTAACGTCTTTATTTTCTACGTACCTCAGAAGTATCTATTGTCTTTAAGAAATTGGAGTAGACAATATTTTTAGCGTAGTTAGGTGGCCAATGTTGGTCCTCCTTAATGAATATTTTAAGACTGTTAGCAGATGTAGCTCTTGACAATGCGACATATAGTTGCCCATGACTAAAAACTGGTTGCGGAAGATAAACTCCTATCTTGTTTAGTGATTGTCCTTGGCTTTTGTTGATTGTCATTGCATAGCAAAGTTTAACAGGGAATTGCTTTCATTTAAATATAAAAGGGAGTTCCTTGTCATTGTGATTCAATGTAATCCGAGGTATGTACGCTTTGTAGCCCATCTGTATTCCAGTGATAACCTCTACCTCGATTATCCTAGGTAGTAATTGCCGGATTATCATCCTAGTTCCATTACAAAGTCCTGTCATTTGATTTAAGTTTTGAAGTAACATTATTGGGGCGCCAACTTTTAATTTAAAAGTGTGAGTAGGAAAATTATTGAAGTCTAATGTGTTAAGATATTCAGGAGGGTAAAGAACATTTGTATCTCCTTTTTCATTTGCACGTGGAATGATTGAGTCAGCACTTAAGTAAGTGGTTACTTCTTCGATAAACTATGGAGTATGAGGTTGTTAATTTTGTTAACGTTATCATTTTTAGGACAAATAATAGCCTTATCAGAAAATGTAGTGGTACTTGGATTAAGAAGAGATTCATAGGTATTTATAAATTGAATTAGTCGTAGGAGAGCATTGTCATGATATGGTATTATATATTTTGTTGGTATTTCCACCCACTTTGCATCAACTGGATCGTCTTGATCGGGCACCCCAATACAACCGTCTCCTATTTCTAATAACCATGATGAGAAATTTGTAATTTCTTTTTTTGCATGTCAGTGACATTTGATTGAAGGAGTCTCATATTTTCATGAAGTCTACATATTTTTAAAATGCTTCCATAGTGGTGATTCCGTTATACATGATGCTATAATGTCCATCTTCGTTCCTTTAGGTTTTACAGGTAGTGTTTGTCTGAAATCCCCACCTAGGAGTACTGTTTTGCCACCAAATGGATGCGTTGGTAGGTCGACTATATCTCTAAGTGTCCTGTCTAATGCCTCAAAGCATTTCCGGTCACTCATTGGTGCCTCATCCCAGATAATAAGCGTTGTTTCAATAAGCAAATATGCTAGTTGTGTGTTTTTCTTAACGTGGCAAATAGAGTCGTTACTAACGTCTAAAGGAATTTTGAACCGAGAGTGTGCAGTTTTGCCTCATGGTAGCAAAAGAGATGCTATCCCAAAAGACGCAACTGCCAACACAACTTTTCCTAGCACGCGTAATGCCGAAATAATTGTCGTCCACAAAAATGTTTTACCCGTACCTCCATGTCCATAAATTCTTTTCCAAACAGCTACTCATGACTAAGTGATAAATTATATTTTGATTGTTATTTAGTTTGGATACTAAAATGTCGTGCTCTTTTGCTAGAGCAACTCTGTCGTAGTTTTTTTCTTCCATGAGTAGGCTATTCTTTAGTTCGGCGATCAATTGTGGCGGTGGCATGGGTAAGCCATACTCACAAAGCGATGATGGATAAGAGTTTGAGTTTAGTAAAATTTCAAGTTCGTAAAGTACGCACGCTTGCAAATGTTCGTTGTTTACATATACGTTAGGAGTATGAGTGTTGGTAGATATTTTTTCTATTATGTTATCACTCATTTCAAGCCAATGCTCTTTCCAAAAAACGACAGGATTTGAGATTTCACAAAATAGGAGCATGTGAGCAAATAAAGATCTTAGTTCTTTTGCGGTTGCTGAAATAGAAGCCTTTGGAAATGCGTACATCCACTCTTTATCATCCCCGAGTAAACCTAATTGTTCACATGCAGAATGATATGTCGGGAATATGACGTTGTCAATCGTTCTAATATCAACAAACGTCTTGCATCCAACTTGGTGACTTAGAAGCATCCTAAATAAAAAAGCTCACCACATGTTGGATGAACATAGATTAGTCTTCCTATGGCTGGTGTCCGATTTGTAGAGCGACTAATCCAATCTCTTCCTTGAGTAATCCATCTGTATTCCGATATATATATTCAATATAAGTGAGATGTCACCCTTTTTCATCCATTTCATTATTATGTAACCACTGTGTCAATGTTGTTTTTTTTGTTGTTGGGTTATTGATAATATTTTGCAATGCATGGGTATCCTTGAATGTAACGGTTTGCATATTTTCTAAGTGTACTGCAAGAACTTGTACAGCTGGATTTCTGTTATGAATATCGAAGTTAAAAATTCTCCAAGCAGCCTCGTGAGGGCAGATAAATCTAGCGTCTACGAAATTTTGTATTTCATTAATTTCTTTCGGTTGAGCAAGATACTCGTTGGAATCATGACCTAGAGATTTCGAAATTTTTGCTCTAACCCGATCAGCACCTTTTGAAATATACTTGCATAGGTATTTGATCATCATACTCCAACCACAATATTCAACATTTATATGAGCCTCAAAAGTCAAGCAAAGGTTCCTGTTATACGGGACAACGTATGACTTGTCTAATTTTATGCCATTTTTAATGACAAAGCGGCTATTGCTTTTCCTAATGTAATGTACATAACCATTTTTATCAAATCTTGTGACGGTCTCGTATTTTTTTGGAAAGTGCTTTGAGCATATGTCATTAACCATGCATGTTGCACTCTTGTTTGCAAGACCACATGGTCCATGTATCATGAACTTTGTTACAATCATGTGAAGATGTGAATCGTCTATTGGATCAGGAATTTCAGCGGATATGAATTGATCAAGTTCCTCTAGAGAACTGATTTTATGTGGAGATGTTACCCACAAAAGCGTATGGCAATGGGGAGACCTCTTTTTTGAAATTCTTTGGTATATAAATCTGCACATCAAAATAGGAAACATGAGAATCGCTCGAAATACGTGTATGAGATGGTTAAAGTTAAAAGATGGAAAGAAAGGATAAGTAACAAAATACCGGCTGCAACCTCTCCAAACGGTCTTTCATTTCTTAGGCACCTAATAAAATCCTACACTTTCAAAGTTGATCACAATCACCTAAGTCAAGATACGAAGAAGTTCGACCTAAAAAAATAGTCGCCAATTAGATTGTAAGCTAATAACATACGTAAATGAATGCGAAGAAGCCGATGGCAGCATACTTGTTGAAGCGGTGTTAGTGGGCTTTGTTTGTGTGACATTGGAGTATGTGAGCGGCCGTTGCTTTGCAGATTGTACGAAGGCGGAGGTGGTTTGAGTATTTGTAAGTAAATAGTCGGTCGGTGTGGATGTATTTGACAACCCGTTATGGCAAGTATGAGATTGTGTGAGGAACGTACATGTGTGATCGGGTTGTGCTACTGACTGAACTGGATTTTTACTCATAAGTGAAGAGGGTGATGGTTGAGGGGATGAAGAACGCGCTCTTTTTTTTCTTTTTTGATGTTCCATACCTATAAACAATATTTGGTAGTAGAAGTGGCCTCAAGGACATCATAAACAACCTTTGAAAGGTGGGAATGCATTTTTTTCTCAGGCTACCATATTTTACATTTATAATTGCTAGTCAGGAGAAGAAATAATTATATAAGCCTAAACACATTAGCATAAACGAAAGGAAAATGGAACAATAATAACACACTTTTTGGAGACATTTACTGCATTGTTACATACAACAGGAACCCTATTATACAATATATAAAGAGATGAGTGACACAACTTTTGCACACAAACGGATGTGTAAAGGAATGAAATATTAGTCAAAATGTCCGTAAATGGTGTATGATATACCTCTAATTTTTGAGTCGGCAATTTGTTTAGCCGTATAGAAATGTTTAATTTACCTACAATTCTTGTTCGTTGTTTGTTCTGTGGTCGGTCTCCTTTTCCAGGCAGGTCATACTAGAAAGTGTTTATTGAATAAATTTGTTAACCTTTGAAGGAGTAGATCTTTTAATATAATTTTTGTATGTACGTTGATGTTATAATCCATTGTATGGATACGTGTTATGATACCCCTTCCCATCTTTTGTAGCTGATTAGTGTGGGTAAAATTTCTGAACCAGATAATTAGTTAGCCTCTATGCAGGGAATGGAACGTATAGAAATTTTTTTAGCAGGAAAATAAGAAGTTGAACTTTGTATTTTGCAACGCGTATAAAAATTCAGAATGCAGAATTACAGGGGCCATAATGTTGTTGTATTTTCTGTGTGCCTATTTGTCGTTATATTTTGTGTTGCGATTTATAATAGTATGTATTTATTTTCGTTGTGTCCTAGTTTGTGTAAGTATGTATATCGCATGTGTTGTAGATTTAACGTTAACCAATGTTCTTTTTTATTCTATTTGACAGACCTCGAAGATCCATGATGTTAACTTTATTTGGTACATAACAACATAGATTGATTAAATTGATTTTGGGCACATGCAATTGATAAAGCTGGTATTTGGTTTTTATTTAAGTTAGTTAATGTTTGACTTTCAAAGGTAAAGGAAGCTCTGTACTTATTTTTCAATTTCAAGGTTGATAGAAAGTATCGATTTTGGTTAAGCAATTTTGATATCTAGGGTTTCGAAGATTAGATGTTTGAGATGAAGTATATTAACGTGTATGTTGTTAGAGGCATTCAGTAGCAATATTTCTGTTTCTATCTCCATTTTCAGCTAATGTTAACTGCATTGCTTATAAGTTATAATCCTCCTTGTAGGTTCTCATGTAGTTGGGTTTTAAAGATTTGAGGGGAAGGTGTTAATTTGAGTTTGGATATAATGGATGTGACATGAGTAAATGCTATTTTAGTTGAGGCATGCTGCGTTGATTTGGGCCAACAAACATTATTCTTAAGCTTTAGTTAGAGCAGCCTATATATATATATATATATATATATATATATATATATATATATCTGTGTGTGTGTGT
>JAUEJL010081344.1:0-15232 GCA_032274825.1 Drosophyllum lusitanicum
CCACCCATGAAAAACAGTTCATGGATGGGCAATCCAATTGAAGGAGGGAGACTTGAACGGCTAAGATTGGTTCTCGCAGTTCTCGTACGAAAAATAATTCTCGTTTGAACTCTCCCCTATATATATATGCTCACTAATGCTATATTTTTTTTATAGTACTACAATTATAATAATAATAATAATAATAATAACAATTTAATAAACAAGTAAGAATTTTATGCATGAAAATACATTTTGTATAATTAAGTTAATTACGTCCTCCAAGCCTCCAATTTGTCCTCTTTCTAGTTGAATTATCTGATTTAACCGAACAACGATTACCCGTAGTCATAACATACATGTCTATTACATCAGTTTTTCACTTTTTCCAGCCTATAACTATATTATTACTAAACAACTTAAGCCATAACATGCATGACTAATCTCCACATTCAAAGACAAAAAAATTAAATAAATAAAGAAGAAGGAGCCGTTTCAACTCAATAATGAGTGGAGCCCTAGTCCATTGACGAGGTTAAGACACAAACACGAGCTCGTCATCCATGGTGATGACGAGGGACTTTGACCGGCCTAAAAGAATATAATAACCCAAGTCATCGATCCATATATAGGTAAAGTAGTTGAACTTGATCTTTTACGTCCTTTTTTCGTAGATGCAAAAAAGGCATTGCTTTAATCACATTTTTCAATCACGCAATATATAGTATGCTTGTAACATATTCCAATTTTAATTAAATGAATTGAATGGATATATATATAATCGAGTGATTAATTTGGACAAACGTACAACGTTTCACTGCTCGCATAAGCAAAGATGGTTCTACAGTGCACGTACAAAATTGATCATGTCCTGATGTCCTTGTCAATTAAGTTCTTTACTAACACGTACTCGTGGCTTTCATGAAATGACGTGCTTTTAGTCCTTGTCAAGATTCATGGCTCCCAAGGTGATGGCTTGATTGATCGTTTCAAGGTGATACATTGGCAAACCTAGTTAATTAAGAATTAATATTTATAACCAAAACCCTAGCAGCTAATGGGCGGGGCCCATATACACTTATCCCGTTGATTTCACAAATCGGGTTTTTCACTTTGTCCGGGCCAAGTTATAAATCCAATCAAATCGCTAAATTCTAAAGTCACACGTACTTTAACACCACATATATAAAAGAAAAAAGATAAATATTCTCTTACTTTATTACATACATTCATGCAACCGTTCAATGTTTAGACTAATAATTAGGATGAATGTATTTTGAACAGTAAAACACACCTACACCTTTAATTCTACAATTAAATCTAACCCTTTGAATTTCTTGATCATTAAATTGGAGATCAAGTTTTCGTATTCATTAGAACACATTAAGCAATCAATGCCAACTCCTAAAACACATGTGTTACGGTACCTTGGAAGGGTTTACCAGTCGTCGACAATATGTACAGTTAGATGCATGTATATATGTACATTTAGAAACGTAGGTACAACTAGAATTAATTATATACGTACGTACATATATAGAGAGAGAATGAGAATAAAATGAAAAAGACGTTAACATAAAGTCATGTATTAATTTCTTAAATTTCAAATACGTAATGTGAAAATGACTTTAGAAAAACCCAATCGAATTGAATTTTACGTTTTTATTTTATATATAATATATATGGCCGGGGTTCATGATAACAACATATCACCAAATTCACGTGAAATTCAAGTAGATTAATTTAGACTTGAATTAGATTAATTTGAACGAAAAGTGTTACTAGAAGCAAGTATTACAAGGCAAAAAATAAAAATAAATAAATAAATATTGTGTATCTTGCTACCATACTAAAGAAACAAGGCTTGTTGGAAAATATTATAAGGGCAGGGTATAACAAGTATCGACTTGGATGGATAGTAACACACTTTTATTTAATTGTGTTTATATTCTATAGATCCTTACAAGAAATCAACTCGACATAATCAGATTATATTTAACTGGTCAAGAGGTTATATAATGTTGTATTTTTACTTTTATTATAGACACTTAAACAGTTGTTAGTGCCAATAACTATTAAATTCAGTTCTAATTTACTTTCAATTATTATTTTGATAGTTAACTGTCATTCTATGACAGTTATGCAAACGCATCAAATGTCTATTGAACACTCATGGTGCGCTAAAAGCACTTAGCTACAATGTTAGTAGATGATCAGCTTCAACACTTAGCTCCAATGATAAGGTTTAACGCTCACAATTCATTTAGCATTTTTTGTATAGGCTTTGACACGCTGCCCTAAGCCCTCCCTCCCCCTCCCACCAGACCGGCAAGTGGAACCACCACCAACTGCGCTGCCGCTTGGACCTCACTAGTGCCATCGATGCTAGGACCTTACAAGGGGCGTGTCCGCCTATTTAGGTTTGGCCTTCAGCATGACTTATACGAATGCATATTTTTCACCACCGAACCCGTTACCAAGTCAACCTCAAATCTCTTAGGGGGTGTTTGGTTTGCAGGAATTGGCTGGAATTGAAATTGTAGATTCCTTAGTTTTAGTGTTTGGTTGGAGGGTTGCCGAGAATGGAATTAGACCATTCCACTCAATTCCATTAGCTAAAGGATTTGTAAATTCCTTCCTTTCAACTACAGAAAATTCTTCAAATTACAAACGATTTCTAAATCCTCTTCTGCCTCCTTCCATTAACGTCAATCCATGTTACGTGTCATAACCTCGTCAATGGAATAGGGCTCCTTTCGTCGTCAAATCTCTTAAGGATCAAATCTTCGTGTTACGTGATTAGGGGGCTATCTCCATGTTCTATGACCTTCTATTAGTCTTGGGTTTCATATTCATATTCTACGATTAGGGTTTCATTTTCTTGAATTAGGTTTCATCTCCATGACCCTGCATTTAGGTTTTGGTTGCTTTGTTTTAGATGGATTTGGTTTTGATTTCTTGGTTTAATCCATAAACCAACTTGATTTTTTTAATTCTACACTTGGATTTAGTCTTTGATTTCTACAAAATCAACTTGGGTTTAGTTTTGCTTTGATTTCATATTCTTGGTCAATTCCAAACATGTCTCAAGTTTTTACCAAATAGAACTAATTTTTCAACAATTCAAATTCATATAAATCTCGATTCCTTTGCCATTCTATTTCTTAGATCAAATTCTAATTCATTTTGCTAACCAAACAGGCCTTACTTTTACACTAAAATCACCATTAAGGCTAACCAGTCTTTTCTTCTACAAAGATACCACTAACTAATAATCACTACTCTGTAGGAAAATTATGTGTGTAATAACAAGATAGATCTTCTGAAAGATTCTAGATAAACTGGAGTTTTCAAGTAACAGAAGTGAACTTGTTTTTATATATTGATTAACTGTTTAATTTGATTATTGTATGAAATTATTATGACACTGAAGAATAGCAACAGACTACAAATAAGACTTTCTAATCTATCAGCATTAACCTCCACTTGGGTTCATAAGAGTTACAGCTTTTAAGGAAAAAAAAACTCCACCTAAAGCAACAAACCATCGCTTCCAAAATCACAGAATGAATTTACAACCCTATAGTAGTAAATATTTTGCAATGAAATTCTAAAAAAGAAAAATTAGTTGTTAAATCCGGCAAACACAAGGGATTAGGGATTCTCCAGCATTCGATTAACCTGTTCGTTTGTACAAAACTAAACCAGTCTGCAAACCTTCACTTTCAAGCCAATTTCCCGACATTTTATCAAGCAGAAGCAATTGGCTTGGGTTGGACATTTTGTTCAAGAGCGTCTGGAAGATTCAATACAATCTCCGCGTATGCTACAGCCATCAAATAAACTAGCTTTAATAAGATCATAAATAATGCACTATGGTATTGAGAAGAGGTCAAAGTTTTGACTCTTTTACTTATGAATTAGTCAATTTAGGTTATGTCATCTATAGAGGTTCAAAAGGGTAAAGTCAAAAAGATTAGATTAAAGGAGATGGATCACATGGGTTGAGAGTTGTTTAAAGTGTATTTTTAATGCATATAACCACCTAAATCATTTTTATTCACAAAAAATTAGATTGCTACTGAAATAATATGAATTTTGCAATCATAAAATTTGACACACTAACCGATAAAAATATTAATTAACTCCAAGTGAAAACCTTTCTGGGTCGATCTGACCCGACACCTTTTGACCTGCTACCAACTCGTCCAACCCATCCATTTTCAGATCTCAAGTAATTAGTCCGACCCAACTTTTCACATTTGTTAATTAACACAAAAACAGTCTAATTAAAGCACAGAAAGTTTAATACCACTCCATCCCTAGAAAAGCTCCCACTTTTGTTGAAATATAGCCTTTTTCTATTGTCATCTTCTGAACGTCGCTCTCTATTACTTTCAAATAGATCAATGTATTCAACAAAAACATTTTACACCAAATGACTAATTCTTTTAAATTTCAATCCTGATAAGTGACTAGTTTTGACAACTCTAAAACGTTTTTCATGGGATAGAGGTAGTAACAGAACAAAAAACAAAAACAAAAAAGAAGAAAAAAAAGATGAGTTGAATTTGTATAAATATTAGTATTTTGCCAAAAAAAACTAGTAAAAAGTTATTATCGCAACAATATTTTGCACACCAATGTTAAAATGTTAAAAAAATTGTAGTCAAGTTGTATTTTGAGTCGGCCTAATCCAAACTGCACAAAAATAGTACCCAATTTTGATCTGTTAAACAGCCCAACCATTTTGCCACCTCCAATTTACAGTGACATGCGTACAGTATCTACGTATTAAAAATGGAGAGAGACAGAGGATAACCTTCTGGCAAACTCATGGTGCGTAATGCAACTTCTGCATAGGATAAACGCATGGGAGTACTGATGCTACCAAACGCTAAATTCCCCCTTTTGCCCCCGGTTGGGGACTTTTTTGATCGGTTCATGGGCCATGCGACAACGCTAATACCGGTTGGAAGTATAGACAAAAAATTTGCATATCTAAGACTGACTGTAACTTTGCTGAAAAAAAAAGATCAACATAAGTAACACCAACAAAAGAAAATGATTGGCAAATAAAATGAGAAACCATAAAGAAATCAGCAAAGATAAAGCATGGTCATTAGATGTCATGAAAGCAAGATGTGTAGAATATGTACTGACCAGTCAAAATCATCTACAACAAATTCAATCATATGGTAAGGAAGACTGTGATAAAGTTCTCCAATCTGGTTACCATACAAGTCTTTTATGAGGCGAACCTACAACAAGAACAGCAAAAAAAGGGCAACAGGACATGTTAGCCATACAAAATTTACAGGGAGATCGGTTGCTGATACGAACCAATTGTTATACATTATATCACCAGAAAATAAGAACAATAAAAAGATAGTAGTTCCATGTTCCTAGCCGTGAACACTCCCAGACCTAATCCTGCAGTTCAAGAAGCAGGTTTTCCCTAAAAATCTACAACTCACATAAATTCTCCATATCCTTCTCAGCATCCCTTATGTTGGTTTCTCATAATTCCAGACTTGACTAACAAGAAAAACAATAAAAAGGAAACTATATATATAAGGAAAGTAGGAAACCAACTCTCCAGGGAAAGTATTTGCTGGTTGCTCCCAAAGAAAGACCCCCTTGACTTAGAAATAGAAAACTCCAGACTCCTTGATGATTTGAGAATTACCTGTAGCCCCCATTGACATTCGTAGATCAGATCCTAATGCTGATCCATATCATTACTCCCACCACACAAAAACCTTGTCCAAGGTGTTGTGATAGTGACTGATTCAAGATAGTCAATCTCCAAGCAATTAAAGAACTAAGACATAACGTGGGCAAATTTCTCTGATTTCATTCATACGCATTACGCAAATACAAGTTAAATAAGGAAAAGACCAACAATGCTATCCTAAACTTAAGGGACAACCAAATAGAACATGGGATGAAAGAACCACTAGTGGTCCGTTATTTTCCAAACTCATGCATGCAATTCTACTAATCCTAACATGCATGGGGAAACACTAATTGCATGTGACAAAAAGAAAGAAGTGGTCAAGCTCTCCTAAGGCTTGGTCTTCTGATTCTTCACCCCTCAAACCAAGTAGGTCGATGGATCACCCAAGTGGGTCAGGTTGGTTTATTACCCACTGGACACATATCAACAACCCCACACGGGTCACCAACGACCTTGTCCTCAAGGTCCCGAACAGTTCCTGGGAGTTGAATTGCGTCCTTGTTTTTCCATGTAGACTCGGATATATCACGCCCAACCATTTGACAAGAAACTGCTGGACGGTGACACCATTCTTTGGATGTTGCGTTGATCATGTATGGCTTCCAGCTCGAGAACAGGGATACCATTAATGTAATTTGTTGGGAGAGAGGTTTGAAAAATATGAATTACTGTGACTTGATCGAAGCAATAAAACGTGGAAAATTGGATGGATGAAAGAACCCGGTGGTAATTCCAAATGATAGACCATGTCCCCAACTATTTTGAATGGGCCAAACTAGTGTTTACTTAGCTTTTGGAAATCCCTTTTTGCCACTGATGATTGATGGTAAATGCATAAATGGAGATAGACCATGTCCCCAACTTGAAACTCTTTTTCCACACCAATGCTCGTTAGCTTGGTCGTTCATCAATTGACGTGTTTGTTTCAATGTCTTTTTAAGCAAGGAGAGTGAACTTTGATGTTCCATGAGTGTGATATTGATAGAAGTTACTTTGGAACTCCAAGAGTGTAATGGAGAATGGCTGGCGGTGGACGGACATATAATACCTGAAATGGTATCATCTAAATGGAGCTTTGGTAGCTAGCATTGTACCAAGATTCCGCTATGTAAAGATATTTACACCAAGTGGTGGGTTCGTCACATGTGAAACATCGTAGGTATGACTGTATGATTCTAAACACCAGTTTACCGCTTCCTTTTGACCATCTGTTTGTGGATGGTAGGCACTTGAGTGCAGAAGTTTGGTGCCAACTTTCCCAAAGAATTTCTTCAAGTTGCAGCTTAAAAAAATGGGGTCGCGGTCCGATAGTATGGATTTGGAAGACCATGTAACCCATAGATGTTATGTATAAAAAGTGTTGCAAGTGAGGCAGCCGTGAAGTGAGGTCAAAGGGTGATAAAGTGAGCAAATTTGGAAAGAAGGTCCACGATAACCAAAATAGTTGGTTTCCCATTCGAAGGTGGTAAATTTGTGATGAAAACCATCGAGATTTGTTCCCATAGGTTGTTTGGAATAGGCAATGGTTGTAGCAACATAAGGTTTTTGAGTGGAATACTTGGTTTGCTGCCAGGTGGTGGCATTCCTTGATGAATTTTGTGACTTCTTTAAGATGTGGCCAAAAGAAGGACCCATTTAATTGATGCATGGTGGTGTGATCCCTGAGTGGTCAAGTGTCCACCAACTGGGCTTGAGTGAAATGTGGTCAAATTTGGTGGCAGAGTGATGGAAGGCTAGACATGAATAATCGATTATGGGCATATAAACAAGCCATCATGAACAATATAACCTGAAGATTTGGTGGCCTGGTGTGAAAACCGATCCATCAAACCACATCTTTCGACGTTGTGTAGGTAACAGTCAAGTAGCTCTTTTATCCATGGAGAAGGTGGGATTGACGAGGTGAAAACTTGTGGGTTGTCAATAAGACTTAACACATCAGCCACCCGTTTCTCCTTGCATGACTTGTAGTATACTTCAAAAATGTACCCTAACAACTTGGCGGCCCATTCATGCTGCTCGGGTGTTTGGCGAAACTAGGGCAGCAGCAGCATGGAACGTTGTTTGGCGGAAACCGGGCGGCAGCAGCATGTGTTTTAAGTCAAGAGCCTATGAGATTATTTTTTAATCTCTATACTCTTAACGGGCATTAAGAGGTTTTTTTTAATCTGAATGCTAAAAAAAGGAACAAAAAAAAAATGGCTATCCTATAAAACCTGTTAACGACTCAGAGACAAGACGCGCTAAGAGGTTTTTTTGAAAAAGATAAACAACGCTTGTTGAGCTTGTAACAAGAGTCTTAGCTCCGTTAGCATATTTTCAAACAAGGTAATTTCAAAATATATTATTTACATTCATAGAGGAAGGTATAACTTGCATATGTGGCCATGGGCCAAGATCACATAAAAACATGAGATAAATCCTACATGAATATTAACATAAACAAGCCTGTAATCTTAAAGGAGGTTTTTTGAAAAAGACAAACAACACCTTTGGGTTCAAACAACACTTGTTGAGCTAGTAACAAGAGTCTTAGCTATGTTACTATGTTTTCAAACAAGGTAAATTCAGAATATATTAGTTACATTCATAGAGGAAGGTATAACTTGCATATGTGGCCATGGGCCAAGATCACATATAAACATGAGATAAATTCTACATGAATATTAACATAAACAACCCTGTAATCTTAAGAGTTTCAAGCAGTATTAGATTACAAGTTTTTTTCAGTCAAATTTTATTCATCCAAAAGTTCCTATTATCAAAAGTAAAAGATGAATGCTCAAGTCCAGAAACATACAGAAATACTAAAAGCAGCTAAATGAGTGGGGTGACCAAGTCAGTTAATGGGTGGTCAAACCTTGTTCAGGTTGAAACTAGCACAATTGAAAAAGGTCCAGGTTCGAGTTTGTGTGGTGGTCAACTCAAACCTCACAGAGTTGGTCAGTCAAAGGTCAGACACCATGGGTACCAAAAAAGGAGGGCTGGGTTTGGTGTCCCACATTTTTGTTCATTTTTAGAATTTTTCTTAAATATATACCACATTAATAGTGACTGCAATATTTAGAAGGTTTCTGTTAACCTGTTCGACCCATTTGACCAGTTTGAGGTAAATACAGCCCATATTCACCGGTTAAGAACTAAGAAGTACATGTGTTAAAATTCCCACCTCTAAGTGAAACTACAAACACAAAATGAGCATGTATGCATCTCAAGGATTGTAACACTAACAACTAAAAAAACAAATACCTGTTCCCGTCTATCAACATATGCTTGCAATAGTTCCCCGATGTGATCTATAAATTTCTGAAAGAAGCATGATGGAGACACTATTAAGACCAAATCATATAAACAAGAAGAATTCGAGAATTATCATAGTGCTAAAAGAATTACCATTGCATTTGAAGATAGAAGATCATTTTCTGCTTCACGTATTGGCAAAAAGAAAGGTACAGTGTGTTCAAGGACAGTCATCTTTTCAAGGAATGACTTACTTTCAAGAACACAATGATACTGTTCACGTGGTTCACCTACAAAACCATTAAAGTAAATACAAATAAGGTTCCCACATAACAGAGATGAAGCCTCTTAAAGATTTATATATAGAAGTGTTATTGTTCCCTTTACAAAGATAACCATGTCATCCACATTCCCATTTGAATCTGAGTATATTAACACGATTCTGAACATTACCCAAATGTGTACCGCACAAAACTGTTTCTAAAATTTCTTAACTTGTTTGTAATGTATACCAAGCAAAGCGAGAGTGCGCGACCACTTGGAGTGCCATTCCAAAAAAAAAGTAAAGCAAAACCACAATTCTAAAAGGACATTTTCCAGATGATTGACGACTAAACAATTTCTACACAGACCTCAGAATATTAGAAGAAGCAAACAGCTCATATCCACTCAAATAAAGGAATTATGTTTAAAAGCTTTGTTTAGAGCCTTCCTCTAATAGCATGCAAAACATTAATCTTAACATGTATTTTAATTAGCATAAACTAAATCACCCATATTGCTTAACAATTACCAGTAGGCAATGATATAGAAAAGACTTGTACAGATTCAAGACAGTTTATATATAAAACTTTATAAAGATTCAGGCAGGTTTTCTTTTGTTAGTCTTACAGGTCGTGCAACCAACAGGAGGTCGTAATAAACTAATAACTAGTCATATTAACTAGACGCAATACTAAAAAAACACAATAAACGAATCTATAAGGAAAACCAAAAAAATATCAGTTATTAATCAGTTAGATACACATTCGAGAGGTAAAAAATTCATAAGTTTGCAATATAAGAAATGAAATCTCAAATTTACCAGCAAAAGAAGTTTCATACTGTATGCCAATCCTCGTACCTTCTAAACAACATATCACCTGCTTAAAAGGCACATTTTGTTGTGAATAGAGAAATACTGTAAGACAAAAGATTTTGAGAGTTATGTGCATAAAGCATAAGCATAACTGATTCAAGCTTTTAGGCATACAATACCTTGGTTCCAACTTTATATGTAATTTTGTCATGAAATATAGAGACTGGTAGCATGCTTGTATCCACTGGTGACTGCATCACCTTACTTTCAGCCTCCAAATGAACCTGATATAAGAATAAAATCATTTCATATACTAAACAGAGTTAAATCACAAAAATGTAAATCCTCCCAAAACCATGGCACCCCACAGAATTATCAAGGTATATATATATATATATAAAAGAAAAATCAGTCATATCCAACAAAAAGAAAGAAATCATACCCGTTCCCTTATTGTTGCTAATAGCCCATCATTCCACTGTTCTCTGTCTAAACAAACTTCTGTGAAATAAAAAAAAAGTCTTGGCATAACTAAAAATATAACAGAAGATTGAAACAAAAATTCTAACTAAACCTACCTTGAGTTTGGGAAGCACGCGCACCTTCAAATTCCCTTTGTAGACGATCATAAATCATTTTATCAGAGTCTCTAAAAGAATTTGATAAAAAGCATACATATCATCAATAAAATTGATACTGACCCATCAATGTTTCTAAAAGATAAAAGGAAGACTTTTAAAGGTCACTGCTAGATAAGGGCATAAGGCTATAATTTAACATATTAAACAAACTATATTCACCATCTCAACATATTTGTAAGATCTGATACCTAGAAAGGCGCTCAGTTAGTTCTCCGTGCCTTTTGAGGACACTTGAAACTGCCATACAAATTAATTGAAATTCTTGAAGTCATAAAAAATAGTTTTGATCCAAAAAAGAAAAAAAAAGGAATATAAGATGTACATCTTGCCCTTGTAGTCTCTAAATCTATCTCATCCTCCTGCATAAAGTTCTGTTGTACAACCAGAATATAACCAAAAGTTAGACATCAAGTGAACAAAATCTAGTTCACAATAAGTAGACTCATGATACATAAGAGTCTTAAATAAAAAAAAATTGTAAACACTTTCAGCTAATTCTGTAGCTGAATAAACATTTGAGATTATTAAAAACACTTCTATATGCAAACTGATATATAAAATCACTTAAGGATAACAAAATAGAGACAGTGCTAATAGAAAGTAAATGATTACCACTTCTCCCATGTTTTACGGTTGAATCCTCAATTGGAACTTACTGCAAGCAATAAAAAAATATTCATAAGCATACTGACAAGGCACTACAAAAAATACTTGAAAAAATATATTAAAACAACCTAAAACTCCTATTGTGGTCAGAAAGAGAAGAAATAGAGAATAGTATCTCAAAATAAAAGGTTGGAACTGAGTGAAGGTGTAAGCCCCTCAACATGTTTATCAGAATCAACCATCAGATGTAGCAAACTACAAAAATGACTGTGGTTAATTGGAATATGTTTTGACCGTTCTTGAATCTTCTTTCTCGCGTGAAAATTTTAGTGGACCTCGCCAATACGCTTGCATTCAAAATTTTAGCAGATTAAGACATTTGGCTATTCACTCATGGAACTCAAAATTCCAATGGAACATGTCTTGTTTAGATCAAATCTTAATACTTAATTACTTCACCCTTGATATTGTGGTTCCCAAGTATACAAAAATATATTTTCGGCCACTGAAATTGAACACTTCCTTAAGCACCAAGCTTGTTTTCTGATTATTGAAAAACAGCATGGAACTACTTAATATGGCTTCTTTTACCCCTTCTTTTTTTAAACACGCATGGTTTATAATGACTACCTTTCCATCACCCACTTGTAATATGGTTAACGCATTACTGTAACAGTGTGTTTGATCAAATCAAGATGACTTAAACTATTACCAACAAAGAGACAACAATTGGAAATGTACATCGACGTAAGAATATATGAAAGGGTAATTTAAATATACTCGTGGGTCAAAAAAGCTAGGTGTTGTTTGTTTTCTAAGAGGTAAAAGACCTGATGTCTTTACCTAACTCGTTTTCTAAATAAGAGCTTTACCAACCTCTTTTCTAAAAAGAAGGAAAATGATCTTTTTTGGATAGCAAAAAGAAACAGTAGTCCTTCCACACGCCCGCAGACGTAAGAGGTTGAAAGAGGTTTGTTTGCAAAAAAACAAACAATGCCTAAATGATAACCTAAGAAACTCCAAATTTGATAGGTTTGTAATTAAGGCTTAGAGCAGAAAAATGGATACACACACTCCCACTCACAAATTCATCTCTCCAATCTAAGGATCAGGATTATTTAATTGGCACAAAGGCTTCTCAGTTTATTCAGCATATAATTGATACTAATTCTTCAAAATTTACCTCATGCGTACAATGTAAATAAGAACACGAAATTTTGATGCAAATGGGACTGGGGTTGCAGTTTGGACCTTGTAAGTGTCCGTGAATGATGACAACCATCAGCTCAAAGTAAACTTAAGATTTTAGTTGTATATGACTATATGTATGTGTCAAAAAAGGTCATGTTGATATAGACTAACAAAGATAGTGAGACCCTATGTTGAATATTGATGAAAAATAAGTAAATTGCATTAAAACTTATTATAAATAATCACAATTCACAAGGTGTGAAATTGTTCAAAATTATCACAAATTCCTTTGTAGTATAACTAGAATTGTGCATCCCCTATCCAATTCCTTGGGTTCCACTTCATCAAAGATTTAGGCAGGAGTTACCCAATTAATCAATTAGTGAAGATTTGTACAAATGATCAAAACTCGAGTTTAGCTGCCAAATTCATCAGCAACCAACAAGATAAGAAATTCCAGCTGCAGAACAGTCTAAAACTCTCTAAAAAGTTGTGTTCATGTTATATTGGTCAATATTGACAGCCCTTTTATCAACATTGCAATGCACAAGAAAATTAACCGCTTTCAGTTACCAAATCACTCGATCAACTAGTAACCTGAATACAAATCGCCGAGGAAATCAATTAGAACCCAATTTTTCGATATGAAAACTTCGAAAACTCAGTCTTGGATCCTCTTATCCTCATACGCAAACACAGTTTTTGTTTGGTGAAATTCACAAAGTGTATAAGGAAATCATATGAACTAAAATTTCAAACATGCAATCAATTAAGTAAAGAAAGTCATCCAATTCTAAAACCCTAGAAATTTAGACGTAATATAAGACATAGATGGAAGTGAAGGAAAACATCAATCGATGATGAAAAATGGAATTTGTACCTGCTTTTTGATGGGGTCGAAGGGCAGCAGCGGTAGGGGATGAGGTTGAAGGGCGGCTATGATATAGTTGAGGTTGAAGGACGGCGGCAACGAAGCGGAAGCGGAGACGGAGGCTGAAGCTCAGGCGTTGGCGATCGGGTTGAGGCTGAGGCGAGGGTCCGGAAGACACTGAAATATAATCACGGTGTTCACAGACGTAGCTAGCGATAAAACGAACAAATATTTGACAAACTTAAGAGTTAATTACATAATTTGCGTGTTCATAGAATTTAACTTTTATTTTTTTAACTTTACAAAAATAGTTATTGCCTTTATCAATTTTTTTCACTATTAATCCTTTATACTAGTTTAAGTTAAGTTTGACAATTAATCAAAAGATATTTTGATCAACTTTCTATTTATCCATGTTACCAAACACACATTGCTTATTATAATTGTTTTCAAACAAACTTTTATTTTAACCCTGTTTTCAAATAGCTTTTTCTTCAAAATTTATTCCAAACAAAGTATACTCTCTCATTCTCACGTCTGATTCCATCTCTCTCTCTAATCCCTTGTCTCTCTAACCCTATCTCAACTCTCAAGTTCTCTCCCTCAACCTCTCTCTCTCTCTCTCTCTCTAGCCCTTTCGTCGGAAGCCATCACCACTCTTCCCTACCCTTCGATCACGGATGCCACCACAACAGCTCTCTAACCTTTGGGCACCACCACCATCTCTCTGATCGTCGAAGGCCACCACCATCATATATCTTTGACCGCCAGACGGCACCACCATCATCTCACAGTCAATTAACATGTAGAGCCGATGATTTCATCACCTGTTCTTCACCATGAATCAACAGCTCTTGAATAGCTTAGAGAAGCATAATCGTGTGAAAACCTATCTCTCATTCTCTCTCTATCCCTTATCTCTCTAACCCTTCTCTCAGACCCATCCAACAATTTAAGGTTAATTTTCGATTTAGAGTTCAAAGATTTGTGATTCTTGTTTAGAGACTGTTCGTTTGCAACTTCTCGTGTTCTTGTGATTTAAAGTTCAGATCCCACAAGTTAGGGTTTGTTTCAAGATTTGATATAGGTTTGATGGTTTTTTGTTCTTGTTTTTAAGTATGGTTGTTGTTCGAATCCCACAATTCAGATTTGATATCCAATTTGGAGTTTACATCTAAGATTTGTTGTTCTTTTGTTTCCCATGGGATCAAACTACTACAACCTAATCATCGATCTGATTTAGTGTACTTAAAATTTAAAGGTAAAAAAGGAATAGTAAAAATAGGCTTGTCGGAAAGGCTAAGAACTAAAAGTTTACATCTTAGATTTGTTGTTCAAATCCCACCTTTCGGATCTAATTATACATAATAATTAAAAAGTTAAAAAAAAGTTAGAAAGAGGTAGAGGTTTGGAAACAAGGATAATAAAGGAATTGACAAAAATACCTTTTGAATAACGGTTAAAGTTAACTGAAATTAGTATACATAACTAAAGTTGAAACAAAGTGACAATCATAATGACTATTTTTGTAATTTTTTAAGTTAAAAAACTAAAAGTGAAATTCTATGACAACCACATAGACCATTTACATAAGTAACTCAAAATTTAATACTACTAAGGGAAATACAACGATGTGTAACACCGTAAATTCTCAAGCCATTTTTTTTAAATCGCTGCGGAAGCGTTTTCAGATTCCATAAAAACAAACATTCACAAGTACAAAGTACTATTCACAAAACACTACGTCGAGTTGTGTTACAAAATTTATAAAACACGGCTCGTCTCTTCTCAAAACATAATATCAGAGCGTTGGTCAAATTCCCCTTTCCCACAAACAAAGCTAAACAGCCAAACCTGCAAAAAGCAATCAACCGAGGGGAATTAGC
>JAUEJL010081355.1:0-27339 GCA_032274825.1 Drosophyllum lusitanicum
CCGTATGCTTTTAACTTATATATATATATATATGTGTGTGTGTGTGTGTGTATTTGTTAATATGAAATAACAAAATCATTTGAAAACTTAAATTCCACAAAATTACCTAACTTACCTCTAGTAGCTTCTACCGTCTCTCCCAATTCTTTTTTTTAGTTTCGATATCGAGAGTTTGCAAGTCTGCAACGATCGAGAGTTCAACATGGAGACACCAAAATCGATCGACAGTGCCAACTTTAATCTTATCGGTTTTTTGTTTCTACGATGTTCTTATCGGAGATCTGTTTGATTTCTACTAGTAATTTATTCATTATTGTTGACTGTTTCTACCATTATTTACTATTTTATTATGAATCTAAATTTATTGAAAACAATAAAAATGAAAAACAGTTCAATTTTAGGGTATCCGTGACCCGAACTGCGGATACCCACCTCCCTTAGGGTACCCGCTGTTTGCGGTTCGGTTTCGGTTCCTAAAACTAGGTACCCGCCCCGCAGTTGCGGTTTGCAAAAAATTCACTACCCGCCCCGCCCTGTGAACACCCCTAGCAAAAACCTCTATGAGCTTGTTAAAGTTCAAAAATTATATAAAAAGTCATTTTAACTTGGTAAACCTGCTCTTCATAGCATTTTTGTCCCTTCACTTCTACACATCTTCTTAAATCAAATTTTTTATAATCATTTTCAAAACAAGATTACCTTTTATATCACTTTTTATAACAAACTTTGTATGAATTATTTGTAAGACAAGAATATAATATAAATAAAATTCTAAGTGTAGCATTCAACAAAAAAAATTTCTTAAAAAAAATTAGCGAATTATAAGTATTTTTAATAAAACTTACAATATTTTAACTAGCGGTGTGTGACATGACAATTTAACTGGGGAAATTATAGTTCAATCATTAAAAAGAACATAATCACAACACAGATATTGATGTACACAAAATCATAGATATTGATGTCCATAAGATTACGGTCAATCTAAACGCATCAAAAAAATAAATACTACAATTGTCCATAAGTTAATGATGGTTGGGTTGACTTGATGCAGTTGTACTTACAGAGTTACAGGAGCTGATAGAGTCATAGAGAGTTAGCGATGATAGTATTGACTTGATATGATAATTGATGACAAATAAAATAACAGGTCACACGTGGGTCACGGTTTAGCCATAAGACCAGCCGAATCAAAGTGAGTCAACAATTAGCAAAAACTCGATTGTTGTTGAACCGTTTTTCAAAGCGGGTCGTGGTTCAACCGCATAAACGGGTCAACACGAGTTATGAAACATTGTAAGAATTACAAGAAAATCCAATCATGGTATTCTAAGGTGTGACTGTAATAATTTAATCTATATATATATCATATAATCTAAGATACAGTTTTATTACAATCGTATAATTTTAAGCTAAATTATTAATTAAAACAAAATAATTTAGTTTATACAATTGATATCTTTGAAATTCAACCACAGTAAGATATTCTTAAACAGAATTTGTTTCGATATTATGATGAGATTTAATCATGAGCATTGAGTACTTGTTCTAAACCAGTATAATCATTCTAGAATCAATTAAATAAATCTCTGAATTCGGGTTTGTACCGAAAAGCTTTAGTGTCCTTCTAGCATGCATCTGCATTGCAACGAGAACCTGCAATACTAGGCCTATAACAGCGAGTTGTTGGATTCGGGTTCAAAACAAGAAATGGGAACTACAAAGTGAATTGAATATATAAAAAAAGGAGATTTTGGACATTTTGAAGTTGTTGGATTCTTCTCAACTACTACTATAAAGAAGAATCCATGCAAATTAGCTTGCATATGTTCATAATCTATCCAATGAGAAAGACAACACTCAACTATTGGATAATGAAACCTATTTTTTGAACTTAAGCCCACACCCTTTTCTTGTTCTCTCGATCTTTGACCCCTTGAGTTGAAGTACTTGGTCTACCTTGATGAACCGGTCTTTGAGCTGATGGTGCTGGTTTAACCACTCTTGTTGGGCCCCTTTGATGTGGTCTAGGTGGGTCAGATTTCCTGGACTTGTTCTTGTTATCAATATTCTCTACTTCACTATTTCTTGACATCCTCTTTCTTCTAACTTCACCCCCGATACTACCAAGCGAGTCGTTTCTCTTTGACATGTTATAGCCACCACCAGCAGCTGTTTGCCGGTTCATTAGATTTGAACTCCTTAAAATATGTTGTTCCACATCGTTTATGAATTTGTTGTCATTTGAACCACCACCACCAATGTGTTTGCCTTCTTCACGAGGCGTTGATTTCATGGAACTAGAGGAATCTGCAATTGTAGTGATAGACATTCGTCTTTCTTTCTCTTTAAGCTTCTCCTCAAGCTCCTTAATCTGTTGTTTCTCACAAATACTTGTGTTATTACTTATTATTAGCACAAAGAGAAACAGAAAGATGCCAGAATTAAGAACAATAAAATACAACCTTGAGATGGAGTATGGTTGATTCAGAATACTGTTCCTGTTCTTGCAGTTTCCTTTCAAGTTCCTCAATCTGAAACAGCAAGGAGAAACAAGAACAATATTATTTCCATTCTTCAGAAACTTAACATAGATATACACAAGTTCTTTTTAAATTGTAATTTTTATGACCTTAATTTGAAGGGTCATGGTGTAGGACTTTGAATCTTTAGCCAGCATTTTCAGTTTGTCCTCAAGGTCCTTGACCTGTTTTCACAATTCCAAGTTTATTCTTTTGGCATTTTTTTAATCTTTAAAAGTAATATATTTAAAAAAGACTTAAAATCCAAATACCTTTTCTTGGTATGTTATAGCCCCTGATTGTTCTTGCTCTTTAAGCTTGTTCTCCAGCTCCTTGACCTTTATATCATATAAATATGCTTTCACTAGGATTGTAAAGGAGTAGCTTTGACGATCATATATAACAAAAATAACGAAATTGCTACCTTTTGTTGGAGGCCGCTGTTAAATTCCTCTTTTGCCCTCAACTTCTCAGAAAGATGTGAAATTTGTTTTTCTAGTTGAGAATGTAATCCTGTTTTAGACTCAATCTGGCTCTCAAGCTCTTTTATCTTTTCCACATGGGTTTTATGCACTTGATCTTTTCCTTTGATCTTTCCTTCTACGTTTTGTAAACTCTCTTCTAACTTCCTCAGTGATTCATCTTTCAAACGGGATTCTTGTTTTGCTTTATCAAGCTTCAGGATAAATGCCAAACAAACAAAGTCAAATACTAACAGAGTTTATTGATGAGAAAAAAAATTAATAATAATAACAACAATAAGTAGTATTAGTACTCACCATCATTTTCATTTTCTGAATCTCACTTGTATCGATTTGCTTTCTAGCAGGACCTAACTCAACTCCTCTGACTCTTGTTGCAAAGTTTAATGAACTCAAAGTTTCGCTCAGGTCATGTTCTGAGGGACTAATTTGCACAAACATTAATGTTTTCGAGTCACCCCCTGCAATAACCACCAACAAAACAACTTATTTTGAAGTTATACACAAGTAAATGAAACAAGAATAGTATAAAATTTTGACTTTACCTAATGAATCTTGAAGTAAATGCGTGAGCTTTGAATTCCTATACGGAATGTGACTGCTTTTATTTGCTAAAGAAGAAATCACATCACCAAGAGCAGAAAGAGATCGATTAATATTCTGAGCCTCTTTGAGTCGTTCACCTTGAGCATCGGTCTTTGCAAGCCTCTCACTGCCAGCCAAATCAACAAGCCATAGCTTGCTTTTGGTGCACTCACCATTTAACAAGTTCTTCGATTTTACCATAATACAAAGCATACTAAAATACAGAAAATAATATCAATATCTAAAATAAAGTTTTGCATAAATCACATAATGGATGATTGATTTACCAATGAGAACGGCTGCTATGTTCATTCACATTATTTGACCCAACAGCTCGAGCACTGCTTCCAGCTCGCAGTACTTTCCAGACTTCTTGTATGTTCTCAACTTTTGCTTCGATTAGCCCAGGAATATTATGAAACCCTTCAGAAGCTTGTTTTACTTCCAACCTAATTTCAAGAATTTTTTTATATTTATATACATTAACTTTAAGATGCTAAGTGATTAAATAGATATTTACTTTTTGGAGGATGATGATGGTGTTGCCAGTAGGTCCCTTATTTGTTCATTATAGACTTCAAGCACACTAACTGATATATCGTAGGTAAACGTATCGATTCTTTCTTTTGCAATTTTGAACAATTCCTCGAGTGTTCGGTAATTAACACCTCGGTTTCCCTCTGTACCCTCCATGGTGAATGTCTTTCCCGTGCCCGTTTGTCCATATGCAAATATGCATACGTTGTAGCCATCTAAAACTGAAGTTACTAATGGTGACGCTTGTGCGAAAACATCAACTGCGTAGGTAACAAATGCAAAGGTATGATAATTATAATTTATAGAATGAAACCTCGATATAATTAAGATAATCAAAAAGGAACCTTGATCGTCATTTGGTGTAAAGACTCTATCAAATCTGAAAATCTTTTTCGTGGAACCACTATTTAGAACCCCCAGTTCACCGTTTGCTGCTGTATCAAAGTCTACAACTGTGGAGCACCTGGTTGAAGTTTCTGATTTGCTTAGTGGGCGGCAACGGCAAAACACCCTTATATTTCCTGATAATTAGCAACTAGTAAATATAAGTTTTCGACAACATATTGTTTTTATAATGTAATAGGGGAGGGAAATTCACACAAACTTCATAAAACTGTTATGAAAGTGAAATATTAGCACACCTTTTGCGTCCTCGATTTGATTGTGAAGCTTTCTCCTCTTTGCTTGTTCTTCATTGTACTTCAATTTTAAATCCTCGCACTGTGCAACTGCAAAACGATTATTAAAAAAAGATATCAACTAAAAAACTCAGAAAATAATATTAAAATTCAAATGCCTTGATGGGTCGAGAGAAAAACGAGTTGATACGCATATATTTAGAGATTTACCCAATGCTTGAACTGCAGAAACCATATTATTTAGATCAGGAACTGTGTCAGCGCATTGGTGTGCTTGAAGAGAGAGCTGGGAGTGGTCTTGTTTCAATGCCTAATTGAAGGATCAAGTTAAGAATATATATAACCAAATTTTAATTATTTATGTAATAATTGTGCTAATTACCATTATTCTGTGTGATAATTCCTTGACTGCAGCAACCCATACTTTCTTGTCATGTTCATATCTACTTGATATTTCCCGCAGCTTTTCAGATTGTTTTTCCATTTTTTGCTCTAATCAAGAATTTTAGGAAGTTTTACAAAAAGCATACAAAATCAAAACACAAAAATGTTTCCGTTTGATCGAAAATAAATGAAATGTTCGACTTTATAAACTTACCAAGAGAGGATGTCTGAAAGAACTTATTGTCAAGTTCCATATGAACCTTCTCCAGCTGCTCGTTTGCTGCAGTCAGAGACATCCAGGCTTGATAACATTCATCAGTCTTACGTTGACATTGACTAGTCAACTCTTGTATCCTCTTCTCATATTTCTCCACTGATTTCTTTCGCATTACTTTCTTCTGCAGTGTCCAATGATTCAATAACAATTATAAAATATTCAGTAGCATAAATGAGGATTAACGAGAACTTTACCTGAACAGAAGGGACTTCAATATCAGCAGCACAGTTTTGACATCTTAGAAATTCATGCTTTACATCATCTGTTTGTAAATCAAGTAAGTCAAACTCAAGTCGCTTTTTAAAATTAAAATTTAGATTCATAAGAAAACTAATTACCAATAAGTTTAGGAGCTCTTCTTATGCAGATTCCACTGACCAGAGGACTACCAGTGATCCCTTCAAACCTAATTACAATCGCCTCACCGATTTTGACTGAGATTCTCGAGTCAACTAATTGCAGTGGTTTATTGGCTCCGACAACAGAGAAGATGTCAAAGTCTGCAAGAACCTGTTAAAAATATATAGATTTTAGATTTTGTAGCACCTTTTTAAAAAAAGAAACTTATAATTTTGAAGAAACATTGAACTTGCCTTCTCTTCCTGCAAGTATACATTGAACACTCTCATCCCTTTAGGACCAAATGTGTTTATCATCTCAACAAAATGAAGGTCAACATAGTAATCTCCCTCTGGTACATTGTCAAACCTATACTGAAAATTCCCTATTCTTGCTGTGTGGTAAATGAAAGAAACATCACCACCCTCGGTTATACACTCGTTCGTTTGAAACATATCACCCCCTTCAAAATTCTTATCCGCCACAATGTTAATATCAGAATTGGCTTCCACTATGGTCGGGGCTCCAGCATTCACAAACAGAACTACTTCATCTGATGCTAAAAGAAGATGGAATATTGTCAGTACACTTACAGATTAGCTCTTTGCTGAATCACTAAAATTGTCATTTTTTGAGTTTGGGTTGAACATCCAAACAAAGTCTAGGCATGATCCGTAATATGAACTAGTAATTTTACCTGTTCTATATCAACATTTGACCTGCAATGGCCTCATATGAACACCATAAATAAGATAGCCTTTTTAATTGAATTAACTAAGACGAGTTGGAATACAAAAGATGACCCCTAGATGTGCTTAACTTCTACAGCAATTTGAGGTAAATCCAAGAGAGACAACCTAAATTCTAGAAGGCCCAAAGAACATTCTACTCTTAGAAGCTTTTTTCGAACTTAAACAAGTACACTCAAGAGCAGAAAATGCACGATTCGACAAAAACCCTTATGTAAAGTGGAAATCAGTAAAAGTTCTAACCTGTGCAGTTAGATTTCATAAAACCCTTTGGAATTAGCCTGGAGCGCGAATCGCAGACCATAAAATCGAAGGGAGATTCGCCATCTTCGTCCACATTTGAAATCCCACCCGAATTTTTGTCCCAATCCAGAACACCATCCGGAAAATTTTGGTCAGCTGAAATTAGGGTTCCGCCGTCTACATGCATTTTGCAATCATCATGTGCCTCCAACGGTTTATTCCAATCAAAACCACCAGTAGAAAACGGCTGGGTCATCGAAAGTGTACTATTCTCCTGAATTGAATGCTGATTACTCCGATCAAAAACTTCGGACACAGATGCTTGTGAGATCTGGTTTTCATCAAATGTGTCGAACGTTGTTGGTTTGGCTTCCATGGGAATTTTAGTTTATGTGTTTGAAAACAGTGAAGATCTTGAAAGGGTTTCCGAAAGAGGAGATGATTTGGGTTACGTTCGCTATTTTCGAATTGAAGGTTCGGGGGGTTTGAAATGCAATCAAGACCGTTAAAGAGATGACCGTTGCTTTGGGAGATTAAATTAAAGTCCACTTTTTGAAAAGGGTTGCCCACGTCTAAAAGACTGGGTGTTTGTTTTAGCGTGTTTTTCGTCAAGTCTATTTTTTATAAGCTTGTTTTTTTTGATTTATTTTTTATGAATTTGGCTAATTTTCTTCTTTTAACTCATAATAAGCTCAAAAATTAAAAAATAAGCTGAAAAAAACTAGCTTATAAAAAATAAGCTCTAAATAAGCTAAAACAAACACCCCCTAAAACATTCCCATTTGGTCCTTTATATTTGATTTATGGGCTGTTTGTTTACTGCTAATAAAATCATTCAGTGTTGAATGTTGAATCGTTCAACATCCAACGTGTTGATTACCGCCTCTAAATAAAGACTATGTTGAAGGAACAGAAGAACGCTGCTAAATCATTCTACCTTAAAATACATTCTGAATCATTAAGCACCAAGTATTTTACCTAATACTTCTTCTTTGAATCGTTGTCTTGCTAAACTGTCATATCCTATCCTATAATATAATATATCATTATTAAAGTTAAAATGGTAATTTGCATCATTCAAATTTTCATTCAGAACCTTTATCAAACAACATGTCACATTTAGATGCAGATTCATTCAAAGCCTTTGAATTATTCAAACCATGGAATCATTCAGTGCTTAATCATTTAGTTTTAACAAAAAACCCTTTACTTGGGTCCGTCGAAAAAACCGATACATGAAGAACCGATCAACTCGTTTTTTATGTGGTTAGTTTGAATTTGTTTAATCTTCATTCGGGTATTGGTTTACTCGCTACACTTTCAAGTATTTGTTTACCTATTTTGAAATCAGTTGATTTTCATATTACAATCTAAATTCAGGTATATCTGAATACCCGATTACATTTTCTAAAAAACAGTGGCCGTATACATATTAAAATTACCAATGTTATAAAATCCATTAGGTGAAGGGTTTACTAGAGTTTAGTGAGTAATCAATTTAGACTATGGAGCACTGGGGCTGGAAAATTTTAAGAGAATTCTAAATTTTATATTTAACTAGTTTAAAATCTTAAACATATTAAAACTATTAAAAATGTTGTTTATTATTTTAATTATGTAACTTGAGTTGGAGTATAACTAAGTGTAACTTTTTCAAATTTTAGGACAAAACAAGGGCATATATTGAAACTTTAGGGTGAATTTTGAAACTTTAGGAAAACTCTAATTACTCTATAGTCGCACATTTATATATTACATATTCTCTCCTATAGACGTCCATATCTAATCTACTACTTCCGCATCTCTTCATTCCCCTCATATTCATCAACTGCAAAGCCACCATATTGCACAGATTTGGACCAAGTCGCATCGAGTGAGTTGGACCAAATTGCACAGATTTGGACGGAGTCGCATCAATTTGGCACCAAGTTTGACTAAAACGGAATATTATGTTTCGTTCACCCTTGGTCACCGACTGATTCACGTGTACTCAACGACCCTGGCCGAGTAACAAATCAAAAGTTTTATCAATCATTATGAACAATGAAGCCAGAAACAAGATCAAACCAACGATCTCGTTTGAATGAGGATCTGAGTCATTCATCATGAACGAAAGCCTACCAATACAATACACAAACATCCGACCAATTATGATGTATACAAGAAAGAGCGAAACTGCATTAGGAAACATTACTTTTTTTACATATAAAAAACCAACTTTCAGTATAATTGCTTATAATTGTTGGAGAGTATGAAACTTTAAAAGCTACATAACGTAAGAAAATTTCATTTATGCTCAAACACTTGTTCTTGTAAGTTCAACTTGTGCTACCGTTGTGTTGATAGCATCTATCACATTCATTTTTCCGCCAATAGCAGCTTCATCCACAGGAGTCCTTTCATGTCTAAGCAACACAAATACCAAACATTTGAATTTCAAATACGTTAATTCCCGCAACATGTTAATGCTAATGACAAATGAAGAAGTAACATACCGGTTTAAACTTGATACATCTGCTCCAGCTAGAATCAATATCTTAACAACCTACAAGCGGTAAAATGTGGAAGAAAGTCTCACTGTGTGGCAAATAATTCTTGTTATTGAAAAAATAAGAAATAAACAAGATGGTATTACCTCAATGTGCCCATTGAGGCAGGCCCAATGAAGAGGTGTGTTATTCTCGACATTACAAGCATTCACATCCTGCATTCGCAAACAAAAGTTTCATTGATTTTGTTGTAAATCAAATCCAAAACTTGCAAGTAGAGCGACAAAATGGGCAGGTTGGGTAATGGGCCAAATGGGTATTTTTGTGCGGGTGAGGTTGGGTTGACCCGATTGCTTCTTGTCCAAAATAATTGAATTTATTTTGCGATGATTAGTCAAATATTATTACAAAGTTTATATTATTTCAATAACAATATAATGTTGTGAATAGTATTTAGGACGTTTTATACATTAAAAATACATTTAGGGCGACCCAATGACCCATTCCACTTTAAGCTAATTCTTTTGATTTTATTCATATGACCCATTAAAGATAAAATTTACCTATGTCAGCCCCCTCATAACTAAATTGCTCGAAATAGCCACATATAGATGAAAGATTTAAGTTGTCATTGACAAAAATGATATCAGATATTCAAATTTGTAAATCCACTGCCTTAATGGTCATATAAGCTATAAAGCTCATGTGCCATGAAAAAACCGCAAGTCATTCCTATGGCCATGAAAAATATATGAATTCCCTTTGTGGATGCTGTTGGAAAAGGTGATGCAATTTGAACACTTCACTTACTTGCAATCTCTATGAATATAGGGAAAATTTCATCAAAATTTTTGTCTTAGCAACTATTGCTATTTTTTTATTGAGCTAGAAGCCTAGAAGTCAATTCAAGGGTGCAACTGTTATTGTGTATTTCTACAAGATTAAATTTGCACTAGGCGTCTCTAGTTGTCTAATGTTTCTGTAATCCATTAGTTCTACACTTATACTGTTATATCTAATGCAGATTGTAAGTTGTAACTGTTTATCAATATATTTAGAGTTTTAGACATTTATAATGCATCTTCAGAAAAGTAATGAATCAATAAACATAAAATTTTGATAAATTCATTGAACCACTAGTTACCATCAAATTCACCAGTTTTCCTTCAATAAAAGGAGTATGAAGTCATCAGGAGAGAAAATTGTCATTAACTATTGTTTTTCTCTCTTTTCTTCTTGGATGTAATGTACATTTAGCTAGCATGTTAAAGTCAATAACCCTCCTTAATGTACCACATAGGTTAGCAGCAAAAGAAACAATAATTTAATTATTTATATGTAAATAATTGACAATATACTTATATCGGTAGACGATCCCTTACCACTTTATTGCTAATAAGGTAGTTCACTATGTCAACATTTCCATTTGCTGAAGCCATATGAAGTGCTACAAAAATCGAATACCATGTCACAAGAATAAGCCATTAAGAAAGCCTAGGTTAAACTAACATGTAGATTATGGGTTGGGAAATGAGTCGCCAAGGCAGGATGGGTAGCTGGTACTCCTGGTAGTAGGTCATTAATATGTCAAACATGATTATACTATATTATTACAAAAATAATATAAACATCTTTCGAGTAATGCACTTGAAAAGGTTTTATGCATATGAAATTTTTTGGAGGACTTTCAAACCAGTTCCTGTTTAGGTTTACCTTTTATTTAACCCACATGAGCAGTTAAACATAGAAAAAAACCAGAATGGGTAGAAAAAGCCATCTTATTATTAACAAATGGCATTCAACATATGATGTTTCATATCAACAATGTTATAAAAAAACCAATGATTCATAAAAGAACCTAAGTGTTTTTTTGAAAATTAGTTTAAAATATAATAAAATAAAAAACATGAATATCAACAGAATAAAAATGTCAGGCTAGCATACCTGTTCGGCCTTCTGCATCCTTGGAATCAAGAGAAACCCCAATAGCAGCTAAGCTTACCAAATCATCAATATCGTTATATCTAGCAGCCTACTTAAGACAAAGCAAGCAGACATAATTAAAACTATAACTGAAGAACTAATAAGCAGAACACAGGGTAACATGTTTACAAATATACTTCACAATTTCAAAAATATAGAATTTCCTCGATTTTTATAATCTTTGATTATGGTGGCATTTGAGGTACACTGCCCTTTACGTGAAAGAAGTAACAAAATCATATATAAATGGAAGAGTTTAAAGGTTGATTGAAAAAGTTGGTTTTGAAGCTAAAGTATGAAAATAATCATTGTTCAATGACAACGATGTTGACGTAGATTTAATAGGAAGAGTAGCAGGTCCTCAACATTTAGAATAGTTCAAAGCGTGTTACATTTTTGGGAACTTTAAAGTAATCAAATCCATGCAGTGTTAACGTAAGCTTGGAAAAACAAACCTATCAACAACTTTGAAATAATAACAAAATTTTATAATAACTAAAGAAAAATATTAATAAAGTTTTGGCAAGAATCCACCAAAACTTGGACTGTAGTTAAATACACAGCCAAATTCTTGAGTGCATAAGTTCAGCCAAATTCTCTAGTTTTCGGAAGTCTAGCATACGATTTCAGATTTGCAAATGTAGCTTTATATGATTTGTTCCAAACTAAGACTCATGTCTAAAAAAGATAGATTAAGTTCAGCTAATACGGTCGAATGATTTGAAGTTTATGAAGTCCTTTTTCTATATAATGTTAGTTTACTCAAGTTATTTGATATATCACATAACAAATAGCAAACACCTACTCGATACTAAACGAGGAAGATATAGGAATTCAAATGAACGGACTAAAAAAAGGCTGGGCATTATTTTCGTATGTGTGTGAATACATGAAATCCAGTGTTGTAAAAATCAGCCTTGGCGGCTGATTAATCGGTACTCGGCAGTTCGCCGAGTGAGAAATCGCTTGATCGGTCAAAATAATCGGTCCCGGTCAAAATCTGTCTTGGCAGTCTACGAAATTGTTTGACTTTTTTATTAAAAAAAATATATCTAGGGTTTTAAATTATAATCGCCGCTACCAAAATGGATTGTTGAAGTGCTATTAGCAAATGATAGTCACTTGGCCCAAGAATGGTTTGTTGATTGTGAAAAATGTGGTGGAGATAAAGTCAAAGTCGAAGAAAGTGGTGAAGATGAAAACATTGAACCCGAAGCACATTGGGAAGCGGTTGGTTAAGTTTTAGAAGCCAATGAATATCTAGAACCCCGAAAAAGTTCTAGAACAACTACAAGTAAAACAACTAGAACAACTACAAGAGAAATTTTTGAGGATGAGTTTGAGTCCGAGAGTGAGGAGGTAGTATATGAAGAATGTGAATACGAGTCGGATGGAGCTCAAATCATGGAAACTTGTGGAGATGAAGAGTAGAAGACAATATGGACTATTGAACTTATGTTTTTATTTAAGTTTATTAAAATAATTATAAACTTATGGGTTCAACTTTCAAGTTTGTTAAACATTTTAGTTTTTTATGGTTATTGACTTATTTTGTTAGGATATTGCTAATAACTATTTTTTAAAAATAAATTCCTTTATAATTTATCATCTCTGCCGAGAAACCGATTAATCGCCACCAAGACCGATTAATTGCTTGGCGGTGGTCAATCGCTGACATACCGCCAACCGATTTTTACAACACTGAGTTTATGTGTGCATAATATAAACTGACTTGATTGTGCGAATTATGATTTTTGTTACTGGTGTGTGCAGGGTGTGACTAACTGGTCTGTTATTGGCAAGAGTAATATGCACATGTTTGATTGATTTCAATATGCACCAACTTGTAGCAGTATCCCATTTGCGATAGAAGTCCCATACAGATCCTATGAAGTTTGTATGAATCTTCTCCATCTTCCTCCCTCTATGTTGTGCATGTGTGTGATGATTTGTTTGCCTAAAATATGTGCCTTCGTGTATGCCTAAGAAGGAGATAGTGATACATGGCAAAATACAGGAAAAGATTAGGAGTGAGAAAATGCATGTCATGTAGTGAATGGATTATGCGTATATCTATGTTGACTACAAGGCATACGCTATAGGAGGCAATTCATTTGAGAACAAAAAAAACCGAGAACTGCAAGAACCGTTCCTGATCATTGATTTTAAAGATCAAGGCTGAAATTGATCAAAGGTATTTTTGAGATAAATGAAGTATTTTTGTATTGTAGATATATATGATTTTGATCCACTAACCATTTGAAATATAATTCGATTTTTGAGAAATCAATCACGATCCTCTGCTCCTACCACATATAATCTGAAATCAATTCCTAAAATTTTGAAATTCCTTTGTAAAGCATGTGCTTCTTCCGATTAAAATCTAAAATCTTTTGAATTTGTGAAATTAATGCTGAATATCATGTACGGGAAAAGTGGAATACCGTGACCATGTTATAAATGACCAAAAGCAAAAGACAGTATTACCCTTACAATTAGTTTAAAAGAAGAAAGAAAAATAAATTAAATAAAACAAGATGAAGGTCCTGGATTGGTTCTTGTGGTAAATTTTGGTTCTCAAATGAACTTCCCTCTGTGTGTGTATCATTACTCATGCGTGTGCGTGTTTTCAATATAGCTACATACATACATGTACATATAAATCTGTGTGTTCTATGTGTCTGTCTTATGCTTTTATTGTATTTGCAGACAAGTTTGAGCCAAAACAGGGGCTACAATCTTCCACCATGCCACATTGTCAACCTATGTGGCTTGCACATCTTATTTGATTGCCCTCTTGACCTATCTACTCTAACAATATTTTCACCAATATCTTCTGTTGTATATGAAAACCTTGATGAACATACGGTTGCTTGTTCGTATTCCGATTCTTTGGATATTTCACTTGTGGGTCAAAGGGAAGAAACCAAGAAGCTGCTTGACAGGAACAATTTAATAGCTACAGAACCCTACTATAAAACCGTTGAGGGCTTGCACCTATGGAATGCTTCCCTGATTGATATTGTAGTGATATCTACTCCGATGGGGATGTTGGGATTGCCCTTTCTTACTCGCATGGAAGGTTTTTCTGCTAAGGTATCAAAAATTATTTCTTCTTTCCAGGATGTGGAAATTTATGGTGTGTTTGGATTAGGGGTTTGGGAACAAGGGAATGTGAATCAGAGTGATAGATGGTGTTTGTGAAGGAAATGGGTTTTACAATTGCGTATTAAACCCATAAATTTAAGGATTTTAAAAACCCTCCAAAGATGGTGGGTTTAGAGATTTACTCCCACCCCCTTAAAGTTTTAAACCCATTCCCATTACCGTTCCACCCAATAATCATATACCCATACCCACAGTGATTTGAATAATCAAACCATACATCAAGTTTCAAATTAGATGTGGCAAATTGGCTATGCGGGGTGGGCACTTGGTTAACCCGGAACACTTTGGTCCTAAAGTCATAACTTTTTTACAGATTAGTCATATGAATATATGATTACAATAAAATAAATAAATTCAATACTAATCCAAGTTATTGAATAATATATTGCATTAAAAATACCAGCTGGGTGACTTTTGATTGGTATTGACTACTGGTGCTTTCCTTTAGTGTTATTTGTTCAATGTTATCATTTGACTTCTAGAAGTTGAAGATATCCTGGATAGGCCCATTCATATGTTATTTTATATGTCAATGGGTCAATGTGTTAAGTTTATCGTCGCTTGTAAAATGAATGCTTTTTGTTGTTAATTTTAACTAGATATATGCAACTGAGGTGACTGCAAGGCTTGGTCAGTTTATGATGGAGGATCTTGTTGCAATGCATATGGAATTTAAGCAGTTTTATGGACCGGAGGAGACTAGTTTCCTTCAATTATTCAAGTGGGAAGAGCTTGAAGCTCTTCCACCTGCACTTAAAGAGATAGTTCTTGGTAAAGATGGGACAGAGCTTGGTAGTTGGATGCCATTATACAGGTAGCAGCGCTAAATGCCCGATGATTTCGTATTAGGATTCATTAATTATTTGCATAATCAGGTTTTAGATTGGAGATTATAATTGATGATGTATTTTAATGTTTTTCATTGCGTAGTTGAAATAACATTAGATTCTTCTCAGTGCAGCTGATGTGAAGGACTGTCTGCGAAAAGTTCAAACTCTTAAATATGCTGAAGAAGCTTGCTATAACGGCACTTTAATTATAAAGGCTTTGAGCTCTGGTTTAGAAATTGGTTCATGTAACTGGAGTGTTAAAGCTCCCAGAAGGAATATTTCATATATTTCAAGCTCAGTATTTTCATCTGAAACTGCAATGGAGTTTGATTTCTGTGCTTTCATAGCAAGTGATGTACTCATATATTCTGATTTTGCTTCTTGGAATGGGGCTAGTTGTGATGAAAATGTGAATAGTTGCTCCACTCTTGTCACCAGCGATTTCCCAACTAAGAGGTATTATTATTTTTATTTGAATTAACATGAAATTAATATCAATTTCTCTTGTCATTTTTTCTAAAGAGTAGATGTGGCAATTTCAACATAGTTGTTTATAAATGGGTCTATTCGTGTTTGTTGTATGTCTAAGAGTCAAATAGTAACACCGTTTTTTCTACAGGATAAAGGACCTCCGATACAATTTATTTAAAAAGATAAGTAATAAAGTTATATAACTTTTGTAATCAAATTTGACACGCTAATTGTTCGTCAATAATCTAGAAAGTTCGGACAAAAAGTATTCTGGATCAATAAATTGCTTGTTGTGACCAAACCCCATGTGATATGTTACCTAACCTGCTCATCTTGCACCATTAAGTTGAATACATTTCATATCGGTCTGTTCTACCTCATTTTCTTCCTCTAAGGTTTTGAAGTGGGAAACATTAATCACAATTTTTTTTTTGGCAGTGAGCATGAAGATACTGGGGGATTTGATGCTTGTTCCTTGGTGGATATTGATGAAGAAGAAATGGAGAAACTGAACTTCATATGCTCATGTTCTATGGAGTCTGTGAAAGAGGGTGGTTCTGTTCTAATTCCCATCGGAAGGCTTGGCATTATTTTGCAGCTTCTTGAGTTGTTTGCTTTGCATATTGACTCATCTGACATGAAGGTATTTTATTTCTATCTTTAATGTCAAGTCTACAGATCATATTTCTTAAATTAGGAGTGTGCAAAACTTGGGTAACGTAAAACCATACCAAAACTGTATACCCAGTTCCAATTACAGCAAAAATTGGTTCTCGATCTTGTCTGGTTCTACAGTTTAGTCCAGCACCAGATCTTCTCTTCTACTTTGATGAAACAGTGTCGTTTATTCCAGTTTGAGGTGCCAATTTCAACACATTTACTTGCGAATTGGTCCACCTGAGTTGTTTTTTATATGAAACGGATTCAAATAATAAAAAACCATTCAACTTGGTCAAACGGCTCAAGCAGGTTATAAGTCGCCTAATGATAAGTCGCCTAATGTCTATCATCAATTCATACAACCTCCTAAATTGTTCTATCAAAAAGTTACATTATGAATGTAATATTATTAATTTTCTAATCATAATTGACGTATTAACTTTATATAATTTTTTAAGGTGGATAAAAATGTGTTTGTGGTCAGTCCAATCCCACTTGGCCCGTTCCAACCTGTATCACAAAATGACTTATTTCAACCCAAACCCATGTTGACTGGTTACCCAACTCATGTATCCTGTCCATGAGTCCATCTTGCTACCTCTACTTTTCTATATGGAAAAGCTGACTTAGCATTTCAAGAACTGTATGGAAACTGGAAACTATTCAAGAACCATTCTGCTACTTTTATATAGGCTTATTTATAGATATCTTTGTACCAGCCTATTAAAAGTAATATAACATGTTGATACAAATTTCACACATCTTTAGGTTCCAATATTTGTCATTTCTAGTGTGGCAGAGGAATTAATGGCCTACACTACTATTTTGCCAGAATGGTTATGCAAGGATCGGCAAGAGAAGGTAATACTTATCTGATCATATGTTCAAACTAAAATAAGTTTGTTAGTAAATATAAAATTACTTGCTTCTATCTATAAAAAAGTTTTCCTCATTCCTACAGATGTACTCTTGCAAGCCCGTGTTCGCTCATGAAGACCTCATAAAAGAGAAAAAGATCCATGTATTTCCAACAGTTCTGTCACATGAACTTTTGTAAGATGCAATTTTATCTGTGTATCCCCTTTTCAAAATCATGTACTTGGAGGAGAGGTGGCAATTTGGACCCATTTACTTGTAAATGGGTCGATTTGGGTTTTGTTTAATTTCAAATAAGCCAAGGGGTTCATATTAGAAAAACATTTAGCTAAAAGGGGAGCGGGTTGAATGAAGTAAATGGGTTGTAAGTCACCCAAAGTCTATTTTGAATGCATACAACCTCCTAAGTCATTGTTATTTAAAGGTTTAGAGTATCTTGTAATTATATTGTTTTTGTAATTATACTCGACTTAATATTGTATTATAAAATTATAAAATGAATAGAAAATTGTATATGGGTCAATCCAAATCGACTAGCCCATTTCTACCTCTAATAAATTTGACTCGTGAACCCGTTTCGACCTGTTACCCAACTCGCCATTTACCCTGTATATGCCGTATATGATGTCGTTCCTTTTATGCACACAGAATGATATGGCAGGAGCCGTGCATAGTAGTTTGTTCTCATTGGAGCTTGCGGCTTGGACCTGTTGTACATTTACTTCAACGTTGGCATGGTGATCCAAATTCACTTCTTGTTCTGGAGGTTATAATTTTTCTATTTCCTTCCAAAAATCTATAATTTATTTTGATTTTTGTGCAAGTTTGCTATAGATATTATACTTTTGCTTGTATACTACCAATGGACAATGGCTAGGGCTACTTCTGATAATATAAACAATTATCTGTTTTTCAGGAAGGATTTGACACTGATCTTGCACTGTCGCCTTATAAGCCTATAGCAATGAAGGTTTTGGAATGCTCCTTTAATTCTGGTCTAAAGTATGTGATACGCCCACTTTCATTAACAAGAATTTACATTTTGTTTTAATTAAGGACTTGAACAAAAGTCAGCTTTCTGAACCCTAAACTTTATCTTGGAAACATATGTTATATTAATTATAATTGAAAATTTTGAAATCGTCTTATCTTAAAAGTCAAAATTCGTAACGAACTAAACCCAAAATATCTACTTTTCTTCCTTTGTTGAATCTTGAAGTTCCAACTGAACTTTTTTACCCTTTTCTTTTGGTTTGGTCAAACATAATATCAGAATTTTGGATCGGAAAGTTGATTTGTGAAGATTATTTATTATCCAAAGTTTTTTTATTTGCATATAGAGGTTACCACATTGTTGAACTGCATATTAACCGTAAATTTTGGTTAAACAAAAAAAGGTTAGCTGTTAAAAGCAAATTTAACTGCAAAACACCCCTGTAAAAACAAGTCATGCAACTCAATAAACGAGATCTTGTTACAAGTTAAAACGTCTTGCCTTGTAGGTTGGAGAAGGTTCCACAATTGCTTAAAATCCTTCAGCCAAAATTGATCTTGGTAAACATTTCTTCTCAAGTTCTGTTTTTTTTTCACTCAACGTGCAAAACTCTTAAAGTTAGCAAAATGAACGGGTCAGCTAGATTGGATAATGGGTCAAAGGTCAAAACATGTAAATTTGGTACATGAAATACATATTAAGTCAGGTTTGGTTGAACCAAAACATTATTTGACTAATTTTTTTAATATTTTCACTATATAGTTAGGGTGTCAACTATGATTGCAAAAGATTTCTCTATTTTGTTTCATAATTCAGTGTCTTGAAAGAAATAATTTAGAAGGTTTTAATTAAATGCTTTGAGGATCTTCCTACCATTTTGACCCATTTATTTTTAGGCTAGTTCATTTATTTCACTTGTTTGACCCCTTAAGAGATAAAACATAACCCAAATCCACTCTTTTGTAAATGGGTCGAAATTCTCACCTATTAATTCTTATGCAATTAGTCAACTTCCAAACACTTACTGCAGTTTCTTATCACCAGCTTCCAGATTACACAAAACCGTACTTTACTCCTTTGAGTGAATCATTGTCGTGCTTATTTTTCACTGAAAACGAAACACTTCGTTTGCCAAGTTCAGTGAATCTTTCAGAGGTAAATATTGCAACCGACTTGGCCTCAAGTTTGACTTTCGCGAATTTGGAAAAGGAGAAATTGACCATTTCAAGACTAAAAGGAGAGCTCTTTCTGGATAAAGGGAAACACTATTTAGTTACAGAAAAACAGGCAATGTCTTTGGAGATGAGGCCTTTGGTGCATTGGGGTAAGGTCGATTTTGAAAGTCTATTATTGGCATTAGAGAAGATTGGGGTCAAAGGGTCAATGGAAAAAGTCAAAACTGAAGATGAACGTGGATCAAATGTGCTGCATGTATTTGAGCCTGGCGAGGCTTTGGTACAGGTTAGAGAAACAAGTACGATTATTAGTACAGGCGATGAGAGTTTGGCCTCCCAAATTTCGGATGCAGTTAATAGCCTTTTGAATCGTATATGAGGTTTTTACATCAGGAAAACGTTTTTTTTAATATTGGTGTGTAAGAGATAGCAAATGGATAAAATTTGCGTAGGGTGCAGACTTAAATAGGTAAACAACGTCGTTATCGGCATCTGTTTGCATAAAATGCAATTGATTTTAGTTATTTAGTGTATGTTTTCAACTGGCCTTTTGATTTGGTTTTAGATCTCTGTGTAAAGAAGTGGCAAATAGGCTATGTAGGTTGGGTGATAAGTAATTTCTAGTATAGATATGCATGTTTCAGATTAGCTTGAATCAGATCACTTTCTATAAGAACTTGGAATTTCATTTTAATAAACAATGAGTATATCAAATATGATCAGTTGTAGAGAATGTGCCTCAACCATGTCCTAAAAGAAAGAGGTGTTAGATAAGAAACAAAAATAGCTTAGAGCGACGTCTTGGAGAAAAATCATCTAATCGGCTAAGCTTAACATTCAATAGTAATTGGTAAATGGTGGTGGCGTTTCAAGAATGAGCAAGACTCCCTTTGGAAGCTGGTGATTCAAGTGTTGCGCGGAGTTCAAAGTTACCACAGATTGCTAAACTTGCAAGGCAATTTGGGTGTTTGGAGGAATGTAGTCAAAGTTCAAAAGGATTTTCATTAAGTTTCGGGACCGAGTTTCTTGGTATTGAACCATGGTTGATAGGTTGCTCTTGAAAATTTGTTTTCCAATGTCCTTTTGGTCTTAGAGTAGAAAAAGGTTGTTCCTAATGGAAATACTAATCTTTGATGAAAATCATAGGTGTGTGTGGGTTTAATTGTTTCTTGAAGAAGATCGCTTTCGTCAAATGAAGAGATTGCATATTTGAGCCGTGTTATTTCCTAATGTCTTGGTTTACTGCCGATGGATTGATTGATAAATGACATAGGTCTGCCCAGCCTTGGGTTCCTTCACTTTGGCTTCCGTTAGGAAAGCACATAGATGATTTGAGGTTGCGGAGCAAGAAAGGGTCCTCTTCCTTGGATTAATCTTGTTCCAAATAACGTGAACATTCATGCTTGGAAAGAGAGATGCTAGGAGCTAGCATCTATCATGAAGGGATTGTGGGCAGTTTGCCGGACAAAGAACGGTGGTGTTCCCGTGCTGGATGGTTGCGAAGTAGGCTCTCATGTTGAGCCTCTGCATCCCAAACACCCACACGATGCCACACCGTATACCCCAAGCAAATGTTAGCAAAATAACCTTACCTAGTTTGTTTAACGTGACTGTATTAAGGAATTCTTAAATTATCATATCCCTAATAAAAATAAGGATGTGGGCAAACATAATTCTTAATTTAAATCAAATAGTAATTTTATATTTAGGGTTCTGACAAAAAAAACTTTTGTTTCACTTTGGACCCTAAAATAACATGGTACGTCATTATCACTATTGAGTGATTTATAATAATAATAATAATATATTTAATTCGAGAAAAATTACAAATAATCTTAGTGTTTTTAAAAATAAAATACATATTTTCAAATAACTATAGCTTAATTGTGGAAATATTTATCATTTACGAAATGTATGTATCAAAAATTTAAAACATGTATTATACGTATTAGAGTGGACGAAAATTGTATAATATGTATCAAGTTGCCTTTATAATGGTAACCTAGATTAGATACGATACACGTATTAGTTTAAAATAATAATAAATATTATATATTAATAAAGAGATATTAAATAATTATAAAAACGAGAAATTATGAGAATTTTAAAAAATAGTGACATATGGCGTTAACAGGTACACCAATGGCGGAAGCGTCGGCGCGTGATGTAGGGTAGACGTGGCGACATAAATTTACATGGAATCATTATTTTATTTCATGAGAAGTCCACATGCAAGAACCCGACCTCTCTTTAGCAACCTTAGTAGTCAGATGTCGTCATCTTTCATCAAACATCTTTACTGGTCATTGATGTCGAACACCTTCGCCAAACCGCCTTTGGAAACAAAAAAAATGAATATATATTTTGTTTTTAGTTTTAGTATGCTTTTTAAACTTTTACTAGCTTTCACAAATAAAAATTAGAAGAAAAAATGAAAATTTTGAGAGAAAAATTGATAGATTTCTCCACAACTATACACATCCAATTTTTTCCATATAGAATGTGCATCACAACTAGATCCTACCAATGCCTTTCTTTAACATGTTTCTTTACTGAAAGTAATGACAAATGAAGATGAGTCTCATTAAAGTTTTTGAGATTTATCATTTAAACTTTGTTATATACTTCACTTTCAAACCTATGTTTCGGGAACTAAGTCGCTTTCCACCACATGTTAACTGTTTTGTTTGACGAGTATTACTGAAGCAAATCCAAATTAGAGCAAACTTAAGTGAGCGTGGCGTTTCAATTGCTACGGATACATGTCCAGTTTGTGAAAAGAAGCATTTATTTTATTCATGTCCAGTTGCAAAGGATGTGTGGAAATAGTTGTTGAATTGGTGTAATATCACTTTGGTACATCACTCATTAGATCAGTTGTTATGTAGGCTGCCGGATGGTGGAAAAACGAAAAAAGAGGTTTTCGGAAGCGGAAATGCATTATGGTTCGTCAAGAAATCACGTAATAATATGGTTTTTAAATGAGATGCAAGCCACGTTATTTGCTTGGTTGAAATATAAGGCAAAATATAATTCATTAGCTTAGTCTATGTGGTGATGTAATCTCTATTTCGTTATTAGTCTTTGTAAACATTTCGTTTCTAGCATCTTGCTAGAAGTATTTTAATATATTTATGGTTTGCCAAAAATAGTCATACCGAAGATCTCTTCCTAGTTTAACCTTTTTTACTAGTAAAAAAAGCTAATAGCATTCATCCGTGTCATACTTATTCATACTTAAATGCGCAAGTATTGAATAGTTAACATAACTTTCGTTTAAAGTGTTTGTGAGTGTTACGTTATCATGTATCATAGGTAAGAGTATTGCATATATATCTAATATCTTATCCCCTTTTATTAATGTATATATATATATATATAACTAAACTTTTTTTGTCATTTAATGCAACATCTTCACTGGTTTTTGCCTGCAATTTCTTTAGAAAAAGATGACTATGTTGCATTAAATGCTCTCTTTATTTTGCAATTATATTAAATGGTGAAGATTTTTGCATATATAAGCAACAAACCCTATTTGAGAAAGAGATAGAAAGGATAAACCAGCATATGGCTTTGAGCCATTCAGGACCAAGGTTTCACAACATAAAATAAATAATACAAGATCTTTCCTTCATCTTTTCCACCATTCACAAACATTCATTCATTCCTTCTCCACCACCACTTTGAATATACCAAAAAATTATAACCCCAAAAACCTATCTGCCTCATGGATTTGGAAAAGACCAATGAAAGAACCCACCTCAAAATTTGGATCTCTGGTTCTTTGAACCTCATCTCCTCATTTCAGTCAATCAGTCATCTGCCCCCCAAAAAAAAAAAAAAGGATATTAACATTAGTAAAGAAAAATGCATAACCATTCTCAATTCAAGTTTTGATAACTAATAAACTTACCATCATGTTTCTTTGCTAGATTCTTAGCAAACAATATACATATTACTATGAATCCAACTCCTGCTGCCCCTCCCAAGATAATTGCCACTGTTTTCCCAGTATTTGACTCTGACTCTACAAGCCCACATCAACAAATTTCATATGTAATCAAAATCAGTTATTTTCAAAGATTGATGATAAATTGATAATCATAAATCACTTAATCAGTCATACCTGATGAATAAGTATTTGGTGAAGAATATGATGATGAAGAATATGAAGAAGAAGAAGAAGAAGAAGATGATGATGATGATTTCTTGGGGTTTGGTGTCCCATTAGGGTAATAACTGTAACTAATAAAGCATCTATGAAGATAGATTTGTCCTGAAATGGAGCTTCCACACTCCACTTGAGCTCTCTGGACTGCACTTTTCACACACTCCCCACAGTCAGAAGTTCCTAAATCACCTTGACATTGACCCAAAACATACACAGATTCATAATTTGTTGTATAAAATCCACCATTCCCATTCCCAACCCCACTTTCCAAAGTTGCAAATGCAGAATCCCTTCTCTCTTCAAACCCAATTCCACCAGCATTGGTTGACCCACAAGTCTTGTAAAGCATTTCCATTCCAGAAATTTGGGCAAATCCAGAGACTTCATAAAGCATATAACAACCCAAAAGCTGCAATCTTGCAGCCACAGTCTTCCCACAGAGTTTATCCATCAAGATTGGCAACCTGCTCACACAGTTGTAACAATCAAGATTACTCAGATCCCCTCTACATTGAAAAAGACCTGAAATTGATGCTTGCCCAGTGCCACTTGTGGTCTTAAAGAACTTTGCTTTTGAAGATTGTTGAATAAGAGTTCCAAAAATGGCAGATAGAGCAGATGAGTAAACCCCATTTGGGTCCTGTAGAGATTGCTGTGCACATCCTTTGTATACTAAGTTGGTGTTATCTGGTGCAGATTTGACCAGTGGAATGATGATGAGAAACAAGAGCAAGAACAGAGAAACAGGGGAAAAGGGTTTTATGGGTAATTGAGAACTCATTTTTGATAAGGTTTATGAAGGGATTAAAGCATGGGAATGGGAATTTGGGAGATATTTGATGGGGTTCTTGAGGTGGATGTTTGGTAAAGCAATGGTTTTGATTCTTGAAGTAAAATTTTAGGTTTTGGGTTTGGCATTCCTTTTTAACTTTATGAGGATATTGGAGTATGAGACTATGAGCATCATCTTTAAGACTTTAACTAGGCACTACTATTTGCAAAAAAAGTTTTTTTTTTTTAATTTTTAAATGAGCTAAAGATACACCCACCTAATTTTAAATCTTTGGTTCACTACCGAGACTATAACCCACCACCTAAAGATCGAGAAGCATATTTTTCCAAACTCTTAAGGCCTTGTTTGTTTCGCGAAATTTGAAGAATTGGAATTGAATTGAAATTAAATTTTGTGTTGTATTGCATTTGGTAAACTTGTTTTTGAATGAAATCTCATTCTTTGGGATGTTTATATTTCTTCAAGTAATAGAAAGTCTATTCCATAGTTAGGCCGGATGAAATTTAAATTAATTTCATTTTTCGAATTCTGCGAAACAAAATACCATTAAGAGAAAATGCTTTGACTGCAAAAAAAGATGTATTTCATGTGAAATTGTGAATATTATATATGTTATTCACACTTAAGCTATTAATTTTCTTAAACACTATATATCTGAATGATCTAAAAATGTAACATCATCTAAGTTACGTATTATTACAAATATAGATAGATAGATTATTTACTCTTAATTTATTGAATGATCAAACTAGTTACAAAAGTATTAGTCATGGTCTCTAGATTATCTTTACGTGATCAAAATGCATGAATTATCAATTTATTATATCTTGTGTAAAATAATATTAATAATATAATATAATGGGGTACAAAATAGCTAATTTATTTAATAAACGTTGGTACTAATTTAATATTGTTTGAAGAGAATGGGAACAAAATCATATCATTTTTAAAAAATCAAAAGATTCTTGTAAAGAAAAGGGAGCGTCCAAAGCCCATTTGTAAATGTTTAGGAATTTAGTAGTTTAGCTACTTTTGGTTCAAAAAATAATAAATAATTAACATTAATAAAAAGATATTAAAAAAATATAAATATAAAAAAATAAGAATTTTAAAAAATGTCAAAAGATGACATTAACACTCAGACCAGACCAGTGCTGGAAGTGTTGATACGATGAGGAAGGTAGAATGGAAGACATGACAGAAGAAATGCGATATTATAATACGAAAAGACGTGATTGTATATATATATTGTACAAATTAGCGATCATTGTTGCTACAATTAAGGGTATTAAGATCAAGTATTTATTGTATATAATTAAAAAAATTAAAATGATTATAAAATAGTTAAGAAATAATAAAACAAAGAATTTGGTTAGAAATATGATATTTTTAAATGTTATAAATGGTAAATATGATATTTGTAAATTAGAGTGGACAAATTATAAATACGATATTTTAAGGTTTAAAAAAGGCATATATGAAATTATCTCTAATAATTTTGATTCGATATAAAGTTAAAATTGAATTTAATTTTGATAAAAAAAAGTCAAATTTAGATATCAATTTTTGTTAAAATGGATAGTTTAAATTTATAATTAAATTTTTCTAACTAAACTAATGGTTATGATTCTCTAATATTTTTTGTAACATCCAAGATGGGCCTAATTGTATTATGCGTTTGCAAGGTTGTAACCTTATAAATTAAATAAGAAATGATAAATTAAAGAATGAGGGTATGATATGAGGTTAAATAAAAGTTGGTGAAAATAAATAATTGTTGTTATTTGTTGAATGGTTTTAGATAAGGATTCCGAAAATATCCCCGTTAGTTGAAACGGGTAAATTAATGTTGAGTTGTAAGTTGAAAGGGGAACAAAATACCCCTTGTGGATATACTTGAAAACAAAGTCGATTAGGACTTTGTGTATACCCACATATGTGTGCTTAAACTCAAACACAGACAAACACATAATTCTCTCTACTATTCTTCTGTTTTGAAGAAAAGGTTGAACAAGTTTTGATTCCAGCAACAAAGCAAGGATTGATACCATCATAACTTCATCATCATCATCATCTTCCTTTTAGTAAGTTTAAAGCTCTTCTTCACCATGTTCTTGTGTTGAGGCTAAAATGGGTTAAACACAAATTGACCTCAAGAACTGAAAATTGATGCTCCAATCAATTCTTACAGTTCATATGAATGGATTGGAACATCAAACTAAGCTTGAAGTGATGATTTTGATGAAGTTCATAAAAGATGATTCAAATGGGTCAAATGACTAAATTTGATCCAAGAACTCAAATGATTTGTTAGAAATGATGAAATGAATGTTTTTAGACTCATATGGATGTCCCCTATGATGTATAAACACTGGAAATCGATTAGAAACTCGTTTGATGTGGTTTGAGTTGAAAACATTCGGAACAGGGGACTGTCGTTCGACCTGTTCTGAAACAAGCTCTCTTGTGGGCGCAAGGGTTGTCCTTGTGCGGCCGCAAGGGGGACTTCGAAGTGTTCTTGCGGGCGCAAGGAACTGTCTTTGCGGCCGTAAGTGTGGCTTCGAACTGATGGTTCGAAGTGGTTTCGAATTGTTGATCCGACTTAACTAAAGTGGTCCGACCTTGTGCTTGCAGGCGCAAGCAACCCTCCTTACGGGCGCAAGCATCCATGCTTGCGGCCGCAAGAGGGTATTTTACAATAACAGTTTACAGATTTTTTAACTTCTGTGTTGTTACGTTTAAAAGGTCGATGTGGCCTTGTAAGTTGATCTAAGGTGCCTTTAGGGGTTCCTACTCTTGTTCTCGTAATAGTGCCTCGTGTGTGTAAACGCTTAATGTAAGTAATGATGTTTAGGTGTAACTGACGACCAAGAAGAGCCGGAATGTTATATTTGCCTGTTGTAGCTCTACAGGTGAGTACCGACTTAACTCATAATCATTATGTAGTATGTATGGACTTGTTGATGGTCGTTA
>JAUEJL010081356.1:0-15231 GCA_032274825.1 Drosophyllum lusitanicum
ATATATATATATATATATCGGGGCGGGGCGGGGGTACCTTGCCCCGATACCGAAACCGAACCCGAACCTGAAGAAATCCCCGAAAAATTCCCCGATCCCCGACCCGATCCGAAATGCTTTAACCCGACCCGACCCGAACTTCATCGGGTTTCGGGTTTCCCCGTCGGGTTCGGGGTGTTTTGCCATCTCTACATGCAATACTAGTATTGTTGTTATGCCCTGCTGCAACAGTAGTTGCCACAAACCAAACCGATCACCTAGCTCTCCTGGCCATCAAGTCGAGCATCACTCATGACCCGCAACGTGTTCTTGACTCGTGGAATGCCTCCCTCCATTTCTGCCGATGGCAAGGTGTTACATGTGGCAGTCGGCATCCTAGAGTCACCGTATTGGACCTTGGGTCTAGAGGCATTGTGGGTTCCTTGTCTCCTCAGATTGGGAACCTAAGTTTTCTCAGAGTCATAATACTAGAGAACAACACCTTCAAAGGTGTAATCCCACCTCAATTAGGGAATTTATTTAGGTTACAGGAGCTAATTCTCGACAACAATTCTTTTGAAGGCCAAGTTCCAGCAAGTTTATCAAACTGCACCAGACTCAATGTTCTCTGGTTGGCTCGCAATAAATTAGTTGGCAAGCTCCCAAAACAGCTTAGCTCGCTGGTGAACCTCGTCATCATATCCATTCATAATAATGGTTTTACAGGAGGGATACCATCTTTTTTGGGAAACTTCACTTCTCTTGAAGCCATATCAGCTGCGTACAATAATCTAAGTGGAAGCATTCCTCATGCTTTAGGTCAACTACACAACTTGAAACAAATTGGTTTTGCTGATAACCAACTCTATGGTATTATCCCTCCATCCTTGTACAATTTAAATTCACTAGCAGTTCTAAGTTTCACAGACAATCTTCAAATTGGTGGAGATCTACCGAAAGATATAGGCCTGCGGCTACCAAACCTCAGGTTATTTCAGATAGCAGGCAACAAATTTACAGGAATCATTCCTTTCTCGTTTTCCAACTGTTCAAACTTGGAAGAGCTCAACCTGGGGGAAAATCGTTTCACTGGGAAAGTTAACTTAGAATTCACTCATATGCCAAATCTTTGGCTTCTTGGGTTATTTAGAAACAGTTTAGGAAGTTCGGAACCTGATGAGATGAACTTTATAGATTCCATGATCAATTGTAGCAAGCTTGAAATGCTGCTTGTTCATGAGAACCAATTAAGAGGAGTTATTCCTAGTTCAGTTGGCAATCTCTCATCTCAACTCACTACTCTGTCTTTCGGTAGAAACTTCATATATGGGCCCTTACCTTCTGGGATCGGGAATCTTGTGAATTTGGAACGATTAGTTATGCTAGACAATCAGTTCACTGGCATAATTCCTAGTGAACTTGGTAATCTACGAAACCTGAAACTTTTATACCTGGATTATAACAGCTTCACCGGGAGCTTTCTAGATTTTATAGGAAACCTGTCACTGTTAGATGAATTAGATTTGGGAGGTAACAGATTAGATGGACAAATACCTGCAAATCTTGGCAACTGCAAGAGTTTGGGATCATTAGACCTGTCTGAAAACAATCTTACTGGCACAATACCCCTAGAGCTTTTCCGATTATCTGCCCTGTCAAAAACTCTGAATCTTGCTCAAAACCATTTATCTGGACCAGTTCCCCGAGAGATAGGAAACCTCAAAAGCTTGACAACGCTCGATCTGTCACAAAATGATCTGGTTGGGCCAATCCCAAACTCCATTGGAAGCTGCACAAGCCTTGAGAACCTAGATCTGAAAGCTAATTCATTTCAAGGTCCAATACCTCCTCTATGAGTGATTTAAAAGGTATAAGAAACCTTGATCTTTCTAGTAACAACCTCTCCGGTCAGATTCCAAGATTCTTGGTGCAACTAAACTTGTCTTCATTGAATTTGTCTTTCAACAATCTTCATGGGGAAGTACCAATTGAAGGTATTTTCAAGAATGCAAGTGCAATCGCAATCGATGGGAACAGGGGGCTATGTGAAGGCCTTCCTGTTCTTGGGCTGCCCAAGTGTGATATGGTAGGAAGATCAAAGAAAGGTTTTGTTGTTCTAGTTGTCATCCCAATTTGCTCGTTTATAGCTGTAGCAATGTCGTTGGCTTTGTTATTCTGTTGGCAAAGAAAGAAAAGACAAAAACAACCAACACGAGATTCACAGCCGCAACCACTTTCAAGGGTTTCTTACAGAAGCATACTCAAAGCCACAAATGAATTCTCCCAACTGAACCTGATTGGGAGCGGGACTTTCAGTGAAGTTTACAAGGGCATCCTTGATCAGGCAAAAGGTACAATGGTAGCTATCAAAGTTCTAAAGCTTGGAAACCAAGGAGCTTTGAAGAGTTTCATGGCGGAGTGTGAAGCTTTGAAAAACATAAGGCATCGTAATCTTGTAAAAAACATTACTTCATGTTCATCTATTGATTTTCAAGGTAAGGATTTCAAAGCTCTTATATATGAGTTCATGCCAAATGGGAATCTTGAAAGGTGGCTACATCCAAGTTCAGAACAAGACATTGAGATTGAAGAAGCACCACGAAGATTAAGCCTTCGCCAACGAGTAACAATTGCAATAGATGTGGCTCATGCAATCCACTACCTTCACCAAGAATGTGAAATACCTATAATTCACTGTGATCTGAAACCAAGCAATGTTTTACTAGACAGTGACATGGTTGCTCACATCGGTGATTTTGGGCTAGCAAAGTTTCTTCCATTAAAACCACATGACCAATGCAGTTCAACTGGAATAAGGGGAACTATTGGGTATGCAGCCCCAGGTAATTAAATTGCTATCTTATTATTGGTTTTTGTAATAATTGTTGACTGAATGTCATGGATATATTTGCAGAGTATGGTCTTGGAAGTGAGATGACAAAAGAAGGGGATATCTACAGTTACGGGATCTTATTGTTAGAGATGTTGACCGGAAAGCGACCAACAGACCCGATTTTCCAACAAGGATTGAACCTTCATGGCTTTGTGAAGATTGCATTTCCTGATGGGCTCAAGGAAATCATTGAACCGGTGATATTGTCTATACATGAAGAAGAGATGAAAGCTGCAAATTCTTACCACCGGGAGAAGTGGCAGAGATTAAAAGAGGCCATGATTTCAATGGCAAGAATTGGGTTGGCATGCTCCGTGGAATCTCCCAGAGAAAGAATGGATGTGAGGATCATTGTCCATGAGCTGCGTCGCATCAATAGTATATTCGCAATGGATGTTTAACATCGTGGGGTGGTGGCATAGTTGGCTAATGCGTAGGTCTCATAGCTATCTGAGTAATCCTGAGGTCGAGAGTTTGAGCCTCTCTCACCCCGTTGTTATTTGATTTTCCTTTAATGATCATTATTATTAAACGAATATCTAATTCTACTCTTATTTTTTTAGACAAAAGAAGCTTCATTTTTATCTGAATAATACCATCTGAGTTTCAATATTACTTGCCAGAATTACTATTGAAAAGTGAAAATAATAGTCACACAGAAGGTATTTAGTTCCATAAAACAATAAGATTCTAGAGCCATAAAGTTATTTAAAGAAGAGAAAATGTTTTTTTGTCATAATTACTTCAACATCTAAAACTTGAATATCCCTCTCAACTAATTTTATTATATATCAACACAATGAAGAGGTGACAGTAATAAACTAGGCAACAGCAACGGCCTCTGCAGGAGGAGCGACAGCAGCAGCATCCTTGGCGGCAGGTGACGGTGGGGAAAGTTTTAGGTGGAGAGGGGTGTTGTGCTTGAGTTTTACGAGGATCTGCCTCATTCTGGATAGGTCTGTTGGTTTTCCAGGCTTTGGACCATGGATCACAACAACAGATGGCTTCTTGTCCTGGTCCTTCTTGGCTCCTCTGGTCTCAATAACAGGCACTTCTTTAGGAATGAGGTCTGCAATCGCCTTCCAGTAATTCTTGTCAGCGTATGCATGGAACTTGTCTCGCCCAGCCAAATATATCTAACACAAAGTTAGGATTTAATTAGTTTCTGAAAAAATCATCAAATATACTATGAATTGAACAACATAACGTATAAGCTTACCTTTTCGCTTTCCCGATTAGTTGCAATGTTATTATCACAGACGGTCTTCCTCTTGAGGTGGAAATTAATCTTGTAATCTTCTGCTTCATCAATGATCTGGTTTAACAACTCTTTCTCCATCTTTTCCTTTTCTTCTATACGCAATGCGTTTTGTCTGTCATGGGAATAACATCAGGTAATGTTCATATTACAAGTCACAATTTTCCCATAACAATGGCACTAATTAAAACCAAAAAAAAAATAATAAACCCGTTTAAAGTAAAAAAAGACTGGATATCAAGGATCTCAGGCTGTTTTATATCCTTATAAGTTTCAGAAGCATATAAAACTGAATTTTTCATATGAAAAAGATAATGAACAATTTGTATCAGACAACCATTCTCCTACCAGCAAAGTGACAATAACCTGTATATGCCTACAAAGATCTCTTTCATCAATCAAAGGCGGCAATTCAGCAATCAATCGATATATCTTAAATCCTAACAGAGTTCCACAGAAAGTTTTAAAAAAAGTGTTATTTTGAAATTACAAAATCATTTGACAATCAAAAGTGGGAGGTGTTCCACCCTCACAAACAACTAAAAGAGTATGTTAGTCATTTACTTATTTTAAGTGTTTGAGTTTAAAAGAGCGATAGATTTTCCATTCAAAGTAACTAACAATTATAATTTATAATCAAGATTCAAATGCCAATTGATCCTCTCAAAATGCTATTATAAAAGCACATCGTCGATTGTTTATACTGCCTAAAATTCAAGTCGATCGTATTATTGATCAAAGCATATAAAAGAATGACGAATTTTAAGGACAGTCTGATTATCGGGGTAAACATAATAATATAATAAGAAAACTAACAGCTACAAATAATCCATTAGCTAACTGTAAATAGAAAATATGCGAAAAATAATCGATAAGCTTTTATTTACAATTTGAAAAAAAACTAACCTTCTCCACTCTCTAAGAGCGAAACCCTCTTCAGGCAGCATCTCCGACGGTGGGGGCAAAACCGATCCGTCCGGCGCCATGTAATCCCCTCTAAACGGCGTATCGTTTTCTTTCTCAGCGTAAAAGGATGACAATTCCGGGTGATGTGGAGAAAATCCACCACCGGAAACGTTAACCGTTGTCGAGGATACATAATCAAACGCTTGCGCTTCATCGGTAGCGGAAATCGGAGAGTCATGAACTACGGAGGCATCACCGGAAGGCTGAACCGGACCGGCGACTGTATTATCAAACGAAGAAGACATGTGTGTGTGTGTGTTTTGACTTGATGATCTTGGCTCTTTCGTCTTTACGTTGGCTGTTCAACTTCAACTGCTCTATTTGTCCCTTTGGAAGCTGGTTCTATAACCCGATCCAGGATTCAAATCTTATGAATCGGGTATAATCCAGTCTTTTTAAGGGGCTAACTTCTAACAAGGCCCATGTCCTTTTTGGGCATGCTGTGATCCAATAGTTGGTCCAATTCTATTGAGTTAAATTGTTTAAATAAATGTAGACTAGAAATTTAAAATAAAATAAAATAAAATAAATCACCCAAATGCATGGTATGTTGAAACAAAAATCACTCAAAATGTCTGTCGAACATGGTTTTATAGTTTGGCAAACCAGCATGCCTCGAATATGCTGTTTATCCGACTGACTATATTGGACAACTTGCTTTGGTTCGCCTGGTTTTGACAAATTCCTCGTACACTCCTGCTTGCCACCACATATTGCTTGCAACTTACTAGTAAATATAAATCTTCTTTTTCTTATATAAATAAAATACTAACATTTATCAAGTTTATTAAATGATTCTAACGCATCATTTAATCAAATAAGTTTAATTGTTCAATCTTGTTATTCCATTTAATTAAAATTAAACTTACTACTTTAATTTTTCTTGGTCAAAACTAAATCAAAATTATTAGAGGATTTTCATATATGTCCCTATAAACCTTAAAAATATCATATTTGTTCACCCCAATTTACAAATCTCATATTTACCCTTGATAACATTTTAAAATATCATATTTAAGCAAATTCTTAATTTTATCATTTTAAAATATTTTTATAATCATTTTTAATTCTTCAAAAATTATAATCAATAAAGACGTGACTTTATTGCCATAATTGTAATAATCAATGGGTTGTACAATAAATAAAATCATATATATCTCTGCGTATCATGGTACCACATTTTTGCCGTCAACCTTATGTCGACCCTTCCACCGTTTGTCTATATATTGACATCATTTGTCGCCAATAATTTTAAATTCTTATTTTTTTTCGTGTTTTATAATTATTTAATGTATTTTTATTAATGTTCAATCTATCATTTTTTAAACAGCTTGTGTATCACAAGGGCAGGTAATCTAGTAATATTTATAAAATACTTTGAGGTTTAAGTTATAACAGATTAAAACTTTATGATAAAACCGTAAAAAAAACTTTGATGGTGAAACCAAAAAATGAATTAAAACTTTAATGATTAAACCATTATTAACCTGATATAAAATTCATAGTTGTTGTGTATGGTTGTAAACAATTTATCTACTAATCTACTCATTTAAAAGGGATAACGATTTATGCATAACAATTTTTTACTATACACAACAAAAATAATCATTTGGACCGTTATATTTGTGGATGAGAACAAGCAATAACGGGTTACTAAAAACATAAAAGTTTTAATTGTTATGTATAATAAAAAATTGTTATGTACAAATCATTACTCATACTTAGATTAATCGAACAAATATGTGGGTTTTTAAAGCCCTATTTATTGTGAGTATTTGACTTTTTAACTAAGTCGTGAATTTGTAATGAAAGATATGATTATCTTAAGAATAAAAACATGTGAAATTATAAGATCTTTCAAATGCAATATTTAATAAAAAAAATTCATTAATTAGGCCAATGATTCAACTAAAAGGAGTTTTGTTGCAGCTTTTTAATGCTGCTAGGCTATTAGCTATTATATATTTAGGGTTGTTTTTGTTTTTATTTCTTGCTTTTTTTTAAGATCTAACAAATTGTATTAAAAAAATCTAACAAGTTGCTAGAATAGGACAGACTAGTATGACAAGATTTACACCAATTCTAAAACTAAATAACTTCTTCTAGAAGATTGCTACACCAATTAATTAAGATGTATAATATGAAATGAATTCTCCCAAACATAATTTCAAGAAAGAAAGGTTTCACATTATTTTCACACCATTTGTTAATATCCACAAAACTACTCCATCCCGTACTATACATACATACATACATACAACGATAAAGCGTATTACCATTTAACATATTTGGTAAGTTAATATTTTGCGAATTTCATAGGATAAGGAAAACTTACACGTAAATGAAATCAGATAATTGGAAAATTATCTTCGCATTTTGTAAGCCAGCCAGAAAATTGCCATTTCTCAAGAATTGAGTTTCTTTATATTTTGAATTCTCTTCGCATTTTGAGAAAGGAACAATACATATATATGGAAAATCATAAACTATATTGATTGTGTCTTGTGTATTTTAAATAACGTACGATCGATCATAAACAATCGATTGCTATTAACTTGCTGCCGAGAAATATATGAATTTGATGTAAACTACACAATCAAGAAATAAACAAAAATATCCTTACAATAGACTTCATAATGCTGAGAACTTTGCACAATCAATTGCTCTATTTAAAAACAACATTCAATGGCTTTCAAATTAACCGCAAAGCATCAATTCAAGAATAAGGGTTCCATTTTCCCTGAAGATTGATGGAAGATGGAGATGCATTCAATCAGTCCGGAAAAACAAAACAAGCTTCAATAGATAAAAATAGAACTGCATTAGATCGATAGGGTAAGAAAACTGGATCGAAGTTGGGGATGGACTATATAAACAGAGATTTATTGCTTTGAAGATGGGATAACAGTTTAGATGAAGATGGGGATACTATCTACAAGGAGAGTAAACTGAATGGATTTGAAGACAAGGGTTCTTGATGTTTAGGGGAGAGTAGAATAGTAAATTTATATATAAATGAATTTAGAGATTTTTATATAAATATTTTAATTTACTTTAAAATAGGTATTTGAATATATGCGAGATAAGTTTTAAAAAGAGATTAATGTAATTTAGAGATTTGTAAGGATATATAAGAGCATGTGATAATCTCCATTAAGTTATACCTTTATGAAAATAAAATATTTTACACCACCTAGTTAATTCAAAACCATATCGCTTATTACGTGATAATAAACAATGTGCTTGCTATTTAAACGTTTAGATATTTGTAATATTTTAAAATCCATGGTTGGGTTGCAATTATAATTGGGTACGCAATCGTCACTTTCAATCGTACACAGCAAAGCATAGCAGCATGGCTGCATGGGAATGGCGTCGTAGTCAAAATTCGTCACCCATGTGAAGCGAATCTAAAAGGTTTGAAATTTTTAGATTAAACGGGTCCCCCCATATCTCTACCCTTTTGTTAATTCCATCCAGTTTTGATTCTTTCCAATAATTTTGATGCGCACCGAAACAATAATTCTCGATTTTGCCCTAATTTTGACTCTTTCCCAATCATTAAATTAACAATTATTCATGAATTTGGTATACCTAACTCTCATTCGATCAATCTGGTTCAAAACAGGGGAATAAGAATGATTTGGAAGACCAGTTTTCTAATTTACATACAAACAAACAAGTAACCCGGGTAAAAGAGACTTCGGGCATACAAACACAATCACCTGCCACCAATGCTAGCAGGGGAACGGACGCCCTTTTCGCTGTTACTCTCTTCGTCTATATTTTCATCGATTGGATTGTTGTTGACACTCATTTCCGAGCTTGCATTGCTGCTCGTTGCCAGAGGGGAATCTGAAACACCAATCATTCGACTTCGTGTTGGCCCAGATCTCACACTGTACATAGAGGATGCAGGTATTTTAGTCATCAAAGGCCTCAAGTTACCCGGCACTGTCCGCCTTATATCCTGTTCCAAAAACAAACAAAAAAACCCCAACTCAATAACATAAACCAATCAATTTCACATATCACATTTGGATTATAAAGAACTAAAATGAAACATACCATATGCCTCATAGCCATATCCAACGACTTCTTTGAAAGTGATCTCCCAAAACCCGAGCTGTCTGGTGAAGACACTTTCCCAGATAAATTACTACACGGCGAGTGTTTCTCATCTTGCTTTGGTGGGACCAATTTGCGCATATTTATGACCCGTTCAACCATTTTTGTCCCATACGACCCCGGGCTCACGGTATCATTAGCTTTAGCGTATGCACGATTCAATGCAGGAATAGGTACTGAGCTTCCACTCTTACGATTTACACTATTAGGAAGCCGACCCCTTGAAGGCGAACATGATTGCCTTCTTACTCTTCCGTTTGGCACAGGCTCAATAGATGAAGACCGGCTACTCGGTGCACCTGCCCTTCCTCTCATGGAAGAAATGGGTCTGTCAGTAAGAGAGGTCCTTAAATTAGGCGGTGCATCAAGGGTATAACCGGGCATTTCTTGTGGTTTCCATGGCCTTGGTCTTGGTTTTGCATTGGGAGAACCAGCTGATATTGTGACAGTAGAAGGAGATTTGATTAAAGGAGCGGATGTTTTTGTGACAGTAGACAATGTGGGTGTCCTTCGTGGCGGTGTGGGTGCCCGTCCTGTGGGTTTGGTAGTAGATAAAGATGGTCTACTTGTTGGGGTCGATGATCTCGCAGTAGACCTAGCCGTGGGAGTAGAAGATCTGCCTGGAACCGTTGGTTTGGTTGATGACAGAGTGGTACGTGAAGTGGGTGTTGAAGATCTAGGTCTACTAGTTGTAGTCGAAGTGGGTTTGCTTTGGGAAACCGGGTTTGATGTGGCTCTAGCTTGTGCAGCTAAAGCTGGCCTGCCGGTTGGAGTAGAAGGCCCTGAGGAGGATGGTCTACGGGGTCCCACACTTGGTCCAGGAGATGTGGCACGCGGTCTTGATGCCAATACCATATTATTCCTACTGGTAGCCTCAGGTTGGGTGTTTGATAACTATACCAAAATAACAAATAAAAAACATTTAAACTAAAATATATCTCCTGCATAAACAGTAAACCAACCAGCAAGGAACCACTTATTGCTCTTACTCTAGATTTTAATGAACTCGGATGAGCTTTATGAGATCCATTCTGGTTCATGACAGTTTTCTGTGATTCCATTTCCAGTGAAGGAAAAAGAGGAGTACCCGGGGGCGTCAAAAGCCTATATAATATAAGTTTTCTACACCATTAACAAAAGAAAATACCAGTGGTGCAGCCATGCTTACTTAAGAAAAAACTTTGTTCAACAAATGTAAACGAAAACAGAAATGTACACAAAGACAGTTCATGTTCACTATAACATATTAACATATATTCTTCCTTCAGTGCAAACAAGAATATAGAACCACAATCTAGACATATGACCACTAGCTTTAACCCCACAAAACAACTGGAAAAAGTTGATCACAGAATAAGAAAAAGAAATAAGGCAAGATTTACCAATCATAATCATTCTTATCATTTTCAGAGTTGAGAAATTCATCAGCACCCGTTTTTCGCACAGTGGTTGCAGAAGGCATGCTGAATATGGGAGAATTTCCTGTTCTTGATACTGCAACATCAAAAGATAATATCCAAATATAATTTTAGGAATATGAAAAAATAAAGTCAGCATCAGTTCGTAATTACAGTAAGGCATTAGATATCTAATCCAAGATTATGTAATTCATTAGATATCATCTTTCCTTATAATTACGAGTTTTAAAATAAATATTATAGGATTTATTACTTAATATAGATATAGATATAGATAGATAAGAAGCCATAATTGCAAAACTTGTGAAATATCATTTTTACAGTCAATTGAAGTACGAAAGCATGATCAAATTAGTGAAACATACCAAGTGATGAATCGAATTCCGCTTCTGCGTTCTGAAGAAGAATAAGATCACGACGTTCTTTTTCTCGTTTTCTCATCTCCAAAAATAACCCTAGCTCCTCTTCTTTCTCTTTTAATGTCGAGTTCCGAAAACCCCCAATGATGTGCTGTTGTCGTGGCCTAACCAACGACCCCTGCATTTCATTTTCCGGCGCCCGGAAACTCCGATTCATCACCACAATCAATACTATCCACGAATATTCTAATTTTGTTCAGGACATCGTCGGAAACCTAAGCTTCCGAGCTCACTGTGTCCATAAACAGAATCAAATACCCAGCGCCAGATCTAACAATCGAGTTAAATGCTGCTAATTTGTTGCAGAAACAAGCTTTCGAAACCAAAATTTTAGAAAAGACCCAAAGTAAATTTACGCATTGGAACAAGAACACAAGCAACAGGAGTCAAAAACTTGAATGAAATCTGTGAAGCATTAAGTTTTGATAGAAGCTTTGAACTTTGAAATTAGGTAAGACACACGGATGTAGGAGAGAGATAATTTGGAGCAATCTCGAGTCAATTTCGGTCCATAGCAGGAGACACTAATGAGGGAGGGAGGGAGGGAGTTTCAGGGACAAATAAGTCTGGGAATAAGAGTGATATGCTACAGTAACTTGTATTTGTTGGAATAAAAGTTGTAAATTATTTGGATTTGTTCTTTTAGATTCTGGAATAAAGGATAACCATTAATAAAGGAATGTTAATTGATGAAGGCGTTTTATCCTTCAGACGTTTCATAATGAGAATATGAACAATTCCTCCCTTGAATTTTTGCTTTGGTTCATTTATAGTCCCTAACGTTTTGCACCTGAGATTTTCAAACCAAATACGTATTTAGTTTCTTTGAGTTATACTTTAATTTGTTACTTCCAGCTAATTAGCTAAATGTATTATCATTATTACAAAATTTTAATATAAAATAAATGTTGCACACTATAAATATATGTTTTGTGTAAATCATTATCATTTGATTGATTAACTTTTATATTACAATACAGGTTTTAATAACAACTTTGTATTTTAATAATAAATAAATTATACATAAAAAGAAAATATGTAAAACAATTAATGTTTTTTTAATATGATGATAATTATTTTAAGCACTATTTAAATATTGTTGTCATTATCATACAAATCTACCAACTATATATGACTCCTATTAATTAATAAACTCACACCAAGAATAAAAAAAGAACTTTCATTTCATAAATCAAAGTTGCAATTAGAAAAGCTAGAAGAAATACAAAATTGAGAATGTAAATGATGATATATGGTTTTCCCATGCTACAGTTGCAGGTGTTTTTTATCGTCTTTCTATTTAAAATGTTGTATGTCAGATAATTTATAATTCAGCATAGATGAGATTAAGGTTTATGGATGTAGTTGAAGGGTGAATGTGTGATTGACCATAAGACGAGGGGCAGATTGATATATTCATAATGTAAAGGGCTTACACCGGTGTTCCTCTCACTTCAAAGCTACGTTATGACAACCAAAAGGTAAAAAAGGTTTGGTACAACTTTTCTTTCTCTCTCTTTGTTAAATCTGGTTTCAAAAGGTTTATCATATCACGTAAAGAGTGATATAAACTTGTCTTATCGGTTTTACTAACTTATAAGCGTCTCATAACTAATAGGCTCACACATTGGATGCTCTTGGTCTAACGTGTGCGTATACGTTTATATGTGTATATTATATATGGATACTAACATGGTATTCTCACTGTACAACGACAAATAGTTTTTACTCAATAACATATCATTTTATAGAATATATGGGTAAGACATTCAGCGAATAATTTCGATCCATAACATGTCATTTCATTTCTTTCTCTTTTTTTCATTAACTCTTTTCTGTAATTTTAATTCAAATTTCTAAAAACAACAAAATTAACTAGTTTCTTCTTTTTTATGTGTGGAGAAGTGTGTAAGTATAGAAGATTGTGTTTGTTTGTGAGTAGGTAAAGTATAGGAGAAAATGTATTATTGAAAAGTGAAGGTTATTTAAAGGATATATTAGTAATTTTTAATTTCTGAAATTTTAAAAGATTAAGTAAAATAGGATAGAAAGTGTTAAATGTATTATAATGTTAGTATTGATGTGTGTGAATTATGTATTATTTTATAGCCATGTAAGAGAAATACATATTTTAAGTTAAATATCTTTTGTGAATATTTTAAAGTTTATATATATGCAAAAATAAAACGGTTTAGATTATATTATAGATTCTAGATTGTATAATAAAAAATATGTTGTAAAGTAATTTAAATATTTTTTGTTAGAATTTTTGTTTCTGAAAAATATGAAAAGATATCAATATTTTCAATCTTATGTTCCATACAAACAATTTGCGAGATCTATTTGGTAATGCTATTTTTCTAAGTGTACATCGATTTTTAAAAAAAAACATTTTAATATAAAATATAATGTAAACCATCCGTATGTACACAATCACAAAGTGAAGTCACAAAATTAAACCGGCTAGCTACATATATGAAATAATCACAATAAAAATCAATCCTACTATAAACTCATAACCAACCATAATCTAACATTTGGCTGTGTTGTGTTTGTAATTGACGGTTGATTAGTTTATAAGACTTTAAGCACTATGATTTGTATGTAACTAATATAAACCTAAATATTGACTTTTCTAGGTCAAACTTGTGCGGATGGTTATTTAATTTAAAGAAGAGTTTGATACTTTTAATGATTTCATCTATAAGAATTACAATTAGTAACCGTTGTCATGGATGTTGTTAGTTTGATACAAGTATACAACTAGTTCCTTTATATTACCATAAGTATGTCCTAAATTTTATCCTTCTCTATCATGTTAGGTTCATCATTTTATCAGCAAATTATAGATGTTTGTGTGTATGCATGAGTTGCTAGTATTTCTATGACGATGGAATGTAGAGGTTTGGAGTGTTTGGAATATGGTTTTACATGCACCCAATCACATAGTTCGTAAAATTTTGTTTGGGTATAAAGTGTTACTCTTTATTTAGGTTTCATCTCTTACCCTACTTTCAAATATTCTATTTCTATATCTATAGCTTAGAAATAAACGAAAAATGGGGTAAACTAGGCGAGTTTTTTTATATTAAGTCGTGACTTGGTGTTATTATTTTGATTTTTTTTAATAGCACTATATCATATTGAATTTCATTATTTCAAACAATTATTTTTTATTAACAAATGCTTGCAGTTGGTAAAAAGAATGAGTTGAGAATGGGACAAAGGTAAAAAAAATTATAATATGGACATATTTGGGTCTAGTAACACCAAGTTCAATACTGAAAAGTTTTAAAAGAGACACAAGTTCAATTCTTCATGGGTGCATACATGTTGGATGTCATGGGATTAAAAAAAACTACCACTTAAATATATAAGCCGTGTGAATTAGAGTATGGCTTGACTTTTTCAAAATCCTATTAAAATTCTTAAAAAACAATAAGAAATATTTGAGCCGGTTAGACTTGTAATTTTTTAAAATATAGGGAATCATTAGGTTAAAGGTCATTAATTAAGAATCTTCATTTGAATGATTTAAATTATATTATTTTAAATGGGTTTGGTTTCAATGTTATTAATGTGTCATAAGGTTATGTTTATCCTTTGTTATACTTTTGACTTTTGAATTGACGATCTCAGACCATATGAATCAATGATATATATTCATGCAGTGATATAGCGAGTCTGTTCATATGGATGACATGTCCTAGGAATTACATAAAATTGGAACTGTAATTAGTAAATAACTATTTTGGGAATTTTATTGTATCTAGAATAAGATTTACCTTAGACCAAGCATATGACCTGTCCCGAACCGAATGCTTCGGGTTAATCATCAGGAACATCACTATGCCTACCCCTTCGGGTGTGGCTTTGATTTCCCAAAGCCAAGCATACCCACTGCTTTCTTTCCTTTTTTTGTTTTGTTTTATTTTGTAGAGAGGGTAAGGACAAAGAAAATACTTGGGTTGTTTGGGTTAAGTGTTACTTGGGTTTTGGGTAAGAGAGAAAGAAAAGGAAGAAAAAGTGATGTGACATTTGGGTTGAGAATTGTTTGGGATGAATGCTACTCATGATCTTAAAGGCTTAGGCCCTGTTTGGTTGGAAGGAATCTGTGGGATTTCATGGGAATTGGAATCCAATTCCCAAGAATTCCAGTGTTTGGTTGGA
>JAUEJL010081367.1:0-15231 GCA_032274825.1 Drosophyllum lusitanicum
CATAATATATATATATATATATATATATATATATATATATTAAACTCATGCAACTGTAATGAATTATAAATCATTAATAAGAAAAGACTAATAATATTAATAAAGTATTACTCACAAATTTTTAGGGTTTTACACCTACACATAATTATTTTTCTTCAATTCTATTGGTTGAAAAGAAAAAAAATTAAAAAGGGTTAAAGAGCCTTCTGACTCGTAACAACCGATGACATTCCCGCAATAGAGATAACAAGTTGTTACCTCGTGATGTTGGTATTTTGCTCGTTATTTCACCTTGTGAAGCAACCATTGAAGTTGCTCTTATTTAACCACCGTTATTAACTCATTATACGGCGAGTATCAATGATGATTATGATCGACACAAACTATCTCACATTTTCTCCATTATTTACATTATCATGATTCATGAACACTATTCATGAGTTTTTGACCAAACAAGTGTCTTTGAAAAAAGTATTTACCAAAGTGGTATAGTTTTGAAAGTATTTACCAAAATAGTGTATTTTTCTTTTTAATGGATTAATTATACATAATATTAAATAATTAATCAGATTAAATTCATTAATATAAATAATAATATACTTGTTAAGTCTAAAATCCTCAACCCCATGAGTCAGCAACCATTTGTTTCATTTACCAACAAACAGCCACCACCCACCGCCCTCCGCCACCATCTTCCACCGCCACAAACCCAACCCTCAGAGCCACCTTTTCAGCCGACACAACCACCATCTTGCACCACCAATTCTGCTTCATTTCACGGACCTACCACAAGACCTACCGTTTTCGTCGACCAACGCACCGCCATCATCTTCCACTGCCACCATCTGCTTCATTTCACCGACCCAACCCCGACCTACCTTTCCCGGCGACACAGCTACGACTGCCTTCTTCCACCATCACCATCTTCTTCATTTCATGAACCCCAACCCCGACCTACGATTCACATTTTCACCCGCAGCACCCATCTAGAAAGACAACAGGGGAACTCAAATCTGCAAATGGGGGAGCATGCCCTGGTTTGGGAACTCAAATATGCAACCTGAACTTTCATTATTGTTTTTGTTGTCGATTAGTTGAAGAGGAAATTAGGGTTTTTGAGCTTCAAATCGCCCCTAGTAAGAAAGGAGGGGAAAGTGAGGTAGAGAGCAGATTATTGGGAGATGATTATCGTCGCCGGAAAGGGATGGTTGTCGCCGGAAAATCATCTTGGAATGTGTCACCGGAAAATCAAGGAGGTGGCCGGAAAATTACAATGGGGTTGGGAGGTAGAGAGAAGTCAGAGAACTGAGAAGGGAGCTAGGGGGAAACGTTATGTCAATACTTTAGTATAATTAATAATGATAATAGTTTTAATTATGTAATTAATATATTAAAATAAAAAATACACTATTTTAGTAAATACTTTCAAAACTATACCATTTTAGTAAATACTTTTTTCAAAGACACTTGTTTGGTCAAAAACTCCACTATTCATACGTTTTTAAACCACAAGGACCGAAAACCTTTCTCAAGTGAAAAGGGTCAATATGGAAACAGATAGCTTTTTCAGGGGATGTAACTGCAATTTTAACCTTAAAAAATGTCAGGCCAAAATTAGAAGCACAAATTGTCGATATTTTTCTTAATAAAACGCCGTAATTACCTCCGAGTCACCTTCTCAGTCTCCTCACTCTCAAACACAGAAAATCTAGGGTTTCAAATCACAGTGTCAATTTCTCCTTCGATCCTCTAAAGCCCTAGGGTAAGGTTAGATTTTCATTCTATGTCGCTATTTCGGCATTCAATGTCTATCGGACACATTGTTCCTGTATCTCGGTAAATTTTCGCTAGTTTATGTGTTCATTTACATGATTATGCGTGTAATTTTCAAATTGATGCACAGATGAACGATCTGTAAGAGGAAAGAGGCTCGATAAGCCATAATTACTTGTTTGGTGAGTGCAAATTTCATTTCGGTTCAATGACTTTGCGGTAAAATGCGGTATTTTGCATCTTACTCCATCTTTACTACTGATTTTTTGGGTGCGTGTATGGTTTGACTTTGTTTATCTAATCTCATTTCATCTGTTTTTCGTTGATCGGCTCAAACTATGCTTGCATTAATCGCTTGCTGTTTAATGCCATTGTGTGTTAATCCGGATTATGTCGCCACTGTTGGATTCTTTAGGCTTCTTTATTATATTTTGTTCGACAGTTATTTAACGATAAGTAAAACTGTGCTTGCATTAATCGTGTAGTTAGGCCGTCCTACATTAGGATCCACTCAATATTTTCTGGTCGTTTCTTAATACTGTATCCATCTTTTAATAGTCGTTCTGATCGAGGTGCTAGTTTCCTGATCATGATTGTTGTTGGTCCACAATCCAATTATTGTATTCTTAATTTTCATACATGCAGCTTAGTCCAGATGATGTATGGAATCTGATCATAGTAAATGTGTAATCTTTTCCCCAAATCTTACAATCCATGTCCAGTTACTTTCTTATATATATATATATATATTCCTACATGGAAGCTACTTATTCTCATTATTGATAGTAAAATGCTCTCGAGACTATTTCGAATCATCATTAACTAGGTATGTCAAAGGTTCTAAATTTCATAGCAGAATTACTTTGGAATCATAATTAAGAGCGACATCCCACCATCTCTGAGGACTCTTGCAGCCAGTAACTTGGTTTTCTATATATCAGTTACCTCAATGTAGCTAGATTAATTGTTTCTCAAATTTGCTTATTAACGTTCGTTACAGCATGTTATTTATGGAAATTGGATATTCAATTTAAAAACGCTTTTGGAATATGGTGTACTCCTTGTGTTCGTCTCTTTTGGTTCTGAATTTGAGTCTTTATTTTCAGATAAAAGCTCAAGACTTTTAAACAAAAAACTGCACAGGTTGTTTTAGCCGCTGAAAATGGATCCGGTGAACCAAGAAGTCAGGCCCGATGCCTCACTAATTGTTCCTGAAAAGCGAAAACGTGGACGCCCACGAAAGGATCCAAGTGAAAAGCGAGCACAAAAGGCACGTTCACAAGCTGCTGGTCGCACACCTCCTGGTTTTATACCAACGAACAACACTCCTCGAGTTGATCTAATCAATGATCCAACTCAAGTGATGATTGGACAGATTGTCACTGGTGTTGTTGAGGCAACTTTTGATGCTGGTTACCTGCTTGCTGTTAGGATCGGGAACTCAAATATCACATTAAGGGGCGCAGTTTTCAAACCGGGACAGACTGCTCCCGTGACACCTGAAAATGATGTGGCGCCTCACGTCGAAATGATCAAAAGAACCGAAATCCCGTTCCCAGCAGAACTTCAGCCTAAACGTAGGCGTAAACGAAGATCAAAAGAGAAAAATTTGCAGCTTGTTACTTATGTTGGGAACGGGGGTGACCCCGGGCTTCCAAATTCACCATCTAAAAGCAGCTATGGTTTAGCCCCCTCGCTCCCACCAGTTGGTGCACGAGGCAACGTGGTCCCTGTTGTTCTTCAACCAGTTAACCTATCAAACGGGTTATCAACCAATCAACCACCTCCTCATTTGAGGGCCTCACAAGGCAAACCAGTGCACTCGGTCCTGCCCTTGGCGGTTTACCCACCGAATGGTTCAACAAGCCAAGCATCAGAGTCACAAACTAGCTCCCAGTTTACGGCTACACCCACTGGGTCTGGAAACGAAAATGCTCCTTTCAAACACATGGAAGGGGCTAAGCCAGTAAAACCAAATAATGTGCAGGATCCAGTCGTGAAACAAGAATCAGATATTGGTGACATGAATGAGCCTCTTTTTGTTGAACCCCTGCAAACTCGACACTCGGTTCATCATTTCCAACACCCGCCTGTTTTGGGAGGTGTGATGCATAGTGGAACCGGTAGAATGACAGAGCTATTGCAGGTAAACTCTTTGCTCCAAAGTCCAAACTTAACACAAGTCACCGTTTTTACTTGGCAATTACCTTCTTTGAGGGCGGGTTGGGCACGTTGTATAACAGGTAAAACAGTAATTCTTTGGTGCATGTGCGGTCAATCTGAGATTTTCTATAAATATTTAGTGTCTATACGATTTAAAAGCTGATTTTGTTTTAAATAATAATCTAGTTTTTGAATAAGATTATAAAACATATGCATTAAGATGGTTAGTGCAATTTTCTACCCATTTGGCCGTTTCCATTTAAGCTAATATTCTTGAATATACATGTTTGACCCATTAGTTAGAAGTAAAATTCAATCTGAATCAACCCAAACATAAATTAACGAGCCATAATTATCACCTTCACTTGAAACAAATGTCGGATAAATTTGTTCTGAAATACAGAATAAAAAACATAACTAATAAGTCATTTAAATGAACGTTTAATCTGTTTTTGTGTCTCTGTGTGTTGGATATTATGCTGATTACATATTGCCTCCAGGCTGTTCAGCAGAACATTGGTGATGACCAGGTACCTCGCAATGGACACCCAACAGCAAGTTACAATGATAAAACTGGTCAGGCAGGAAGGATGTAAATGTCAGAGTCGATCTCTGGTCTCTTCACCGGTTATCATACCTCAGAACGTGATCGAGCTTTGTTTGGTTTAGGACCCAAAAGCAGGAAACAGTCTGGATCGTGTTTTTTTTTATATGTTACAGCACAACAGAACAGCTAGTGTTAGGTTTCGTCATGATTTCATAGAAAAAAACGACCTTGTTTATGTCTCTAGGAAAGGAAAGGTTGGCTTGCTAACTTGTTTAAACTTTGGTAAAAAGTAGAGGTTTCGTAAGTAATGTATGCAATGGAAGGTAGTTCCATCTGGTTTTGTTTTCGGTTAACCATTTCATGCTCAGATTCTTTTATTTAAGCTTTCTTGTGCATGTTTTTCGGAAGTTGATATAAGTGTAACATTAGAAGTGTCGAGATGGGTGGGTCAGGAAGGTTGGAAGACGAGTCAAGATATGTTTGTTAATATGTTTTTCGAAAGTTATACAAGTGTAACGTTAGGTTTTACTATAGATTTCGTATTACTTCAATAAAAAGCTAATATTTTAAATATGAACTATATCAATCAATCACATCATATTGTAGCGAACCTGATCCTAGGATCATATGATGTTAAAAAGCTAGCTTTAAAATCGTTTTCCTAGGATGTTACTATTCAGATCAATGTTGAGACGAAAACAAACCGAGTTGAATCTTTACTTGTATGCATCAAAATTATATTTTAGATCATTTTCTGCACATTTGATATGTAATTTTTAGCAGATTTTACAAGCTAATTCATGAAAAGTAAAATATAACTCAAATCGACAAATATGATTCTTCATATTACACAAAATGTTTGTTTAAACGACGCAAAATGTAACTCAAACTCGCTATCAAAAATCAATATACCCACTCCCTCGCTCATAGATCCGCCTCCAACAATGTCCAACCCATCCTGTATTTGAATTTCAAAAACAACAAAACAGAATGAAGGTGGTGAATTGGTCCCACCAACAAATGAAATTGAACATAACTGTGAAGGGAAAAAAAACTAAAGTCAAAACTTGATGAAGACCTTTTCATCTATCTAGGAACAATGAATGATCAGGGAGACCTCTATTTTCATCAAATCAAGAAAATTTTGATACTAAGAAGCCGTTTGATCCAGGTATCGATATCGGGCGCATCACAGGGTAAGGCGGTTGGGAAATGGGAATGTGGCTTGGCAAAACAAACGGAGGTTGACCACCACCACCGGCTATAAATGGAGGAGCTGCACATAGCTGCAATGTTTGAGCCGCTGTGGTACCTGCATCAAAAATGATAAATTTAGGGGGTGATTAGATACTCGTTTTGAAACTGATTAGTATGATAAACTAATAATCACAATCAAATAGTCAACTGTGATATAGCGTGTTGATAACAGAATCTGTGTTTAGATGTATTTTTATTGTTTGAAGTTGTGATAATCGAATAATCAGATATTTAAGTAAATAGTTTCAGATTAGACCTTGATGTTTGGGGACATGAACTTGGTGCGGAGTTAAAATATTGCAAGTAGACACTTGAGAGAAGCCATTCGTGTGCGGGACCATGTCCTTCAATAAACCCAGAATCATCAGACGGTAAATAAGCAAAACCAGGAGGAAAGTGAGCCAAAATTAAATACATAAAGATTAGAAATGCATAAATCTGACTGATTATAGGAAAATCTAACTTGAGAAACCGGATGAACATAGACAACCGGTCCTAATCTTCCAACCATTACCTGTAACAATCGATGCAAAATTGCCTTGAATACTATGTCTCGTTTGCAAAAAAAAGAGAGTAAATTTACTACTTGGAAAAAAAAAATAGTACATTTTGAGAGCTTGGTTGCATATAGGGAGGTGCCATTTGAATAGGATGATATGGATATCTGACGGGTTGACTCCTATTTGTCATATATCCAACAACCTACAACCAAAGGTGAAAGCACACAACTTTAGTGCAAATTTCATACTAACACAACTAGAGGTGGCAAAATATGTGGTCGAACACACTGGGTAGCAAGTCAAGATGAGTAATCATTCGTTATTGTCTAAATGGGTCTCGTCAAGTTGGATCAACCTCGATACCTTTTGTACAAAATTTATATTATTTATAATTAATTAGCATGTCAAATATGATAACAGAACGATATTCTTTTAATTGTAATATCAGTTTTTTATGGAAGTTAGTTTACAAGATTTTACGCATTAAAAAAATTCACTTTGGGCTACTTCTGATCCATTCCCTTTTAAGCCAGTTTTATATTATACCAATTTGAACCGTTAGAGATAATAAGAAATAAATAAAAAAAACTTGAATCAAACCATAACCAAGAGTTCCACCTCTAAATAAGACATGTGAAGTGGAAATTTCATCTAAACTTACAGGTGGAGGATGTTGTACATCATTGCCTCCATATGGAACAAACTTAATGGGCAGGGAACGGGTAGCAAATGGGCTGATTTCAACTTCAGGCTGTGGACTGGCAACCGGGATGCCAGGATAACTGTCAGGAATATATGCAAGATTTGCACCTGTTGTCATTGCCATTGCTGGAGGAGTCGGTGATCTCTTATTTGGAAATGATGGCGAAAAAATCTTTGCTCCAGGGTTAAGTTTAAATTCCTGAGGGAAGAAAAGATAGTCCAGATTAAATGTGAGCAGATAAAATCATTTCTTTTCTATAGTCACCTATTACATTCCTATATACCTTGGTGGTTCGATTTGAATTTGAGATTTTCGCACTGACGGTTTCACTTGTAGGTGATGAACTAACAACCGGTTCTGAAGAACTAGTGTGATTATTATTCTTTCTGCTATAAGCAAATTCATATAAAAAGTTTATGTTATTATAAAATTTATCAATAATGGATCACATAAGAACTAGTGTGACTACCTGTTATCATCTGAATCAGTCAATCCTCCTTTCTGTATTTAAAAAAACAAAGATTAGAGAAAGTGCATTCTGCTGTTTTTCCTACTATCATAAAGTTCAGTTTGTTTGTATACTATTTGATCGAAATTCGTAGAAAAGAATGTTACCTTTGTTGAACCTCTCATGTCTGCAATTTTTACTTCAAGAGCGTTGGTTGAGTGAATAGCATTCTCGGGTCTAGATCCATTAGCAAACCCGTTCTCATTTCCAGAAGAGCATCTGTACTAATTAATTTGAGTAATGATGCATCCCATTTGGATAAAGATTCACTAAGAAAGAAAGAAAAAGCATGTTTCATGAATACCTGTGTTATATTATTATGGGATTTTGGATTGGTGTTTTAAACCTGAGTATCTAGGTCGCAGCAATCGGTTTTTAATGTTTGGGAAACAGATTGTGGGTCTATTTATTTGATTATTTAGGGTTCAAACAATCGGTTCTGGATAATCAGTTTCACACCAACTGCAGCATAACTTATTATACGTCGTATCTCATTTTCTCAAAAGAATGATCTATTCCGTCATTTTATGTTTTAAGCTTATATAATCTGAATTTGTCAAGCATGCACACATCTGATTATTACAACTTCAAACAACAAAATCACACCCAAACACTACTGATGATATGATTCTAGATAAAATTACATAATCACAATTAAACACACATCCAACCACACATGACAGTTATTCCTATTTGTACATAGTTGTAAATTCCAAAAGATATTTGATATCATGCCAATATGGATGTGAAAAACATGACATGTTTGGCAAATAAGTCAACTGCATCTATAGTTTACAAACAAATCTAGTTTTCTATATACATTTATATCATAGTCACATGGTTCGCTGAAACACCCACGATCTGCGATCTATACGTTTTGTACCAAATCGCGGTACCAAATTGAACCAAACCCACCATGGAACGCAATTTGGATCGTTGGTCAAATCGAACCAAATCGATGGTCAAAATCGGTTCCGTTGGCTTTCAATCGCGAATGGAAACGCAATTAATAACGATCCAGGCAATGGAAAACACGAATTGGTACACGAATCAAGTCTTAGAACGTTAATTTCAATGGCGGGAAAGACCGTGCCGTTTCATCGTCCCTGACTCATCAATTACTGATTCTCTGTTTTTCACACTTCTCGATCAGTCTTTTGATTCTTCGATTACTAATTCTAATTCCTATTTAAGTGTTTAGAACGTTGAATTTCTATCATATTCTACATTTCTACTCTAATCCCACCAATCCCACTCTTCTCTTCCGATCACTAATTCCAATTCCTATTTAAGTGTTTAGAATGTATAATTTGCACTATTCTCATTTTTTGGATTATAAGTGTTTCTGTTTTCTGTTTTGGTAATCAGATTTGATTTTATGGGAAGTATGAAATTTATATCTTTGAGAATTAATATTAGTATAATTATATATTTTACTCGGCGGTACATTGTACCTAGGAAATTGGTACTTCATACCGGAGGCGAACCGAAATGAACCTACCCCATTGTACCGAAAACTTAGAGACCTAGCAAACCGCGTTCCCATACCTGAGCGAACCCAGTTCCATGTGACTATGACTTATACAGTCTTAAGACCATCCATTCTTTAATGCTTCTCAATCACACCATTGTTCTTTCGCGAAACTTATGTTTATCTTTGATTGCTTATATTTTCAACAAATTATAAACAAAAATATTCCAAAAAAAAAGATTTATGAAAGCTCTACCTTGTTTGATTTGTATGTGGTTCACCAACATTTGACTTGCTAGAAGTTGTTTTATTTGCTTCTGTTGATGGAGTTCCGTTACAAGGAAAAGAACATGTAACAGCCCCGGTAACGTCTCCAGTTTCATGTCCAGCAACACCATCTGCTGGAAGAATTACATTCTGTAAAAAAAACGACATTTGTATATCAGATTACCACAAAATACGACAAAAACATAAAATAAATGGAGTGCCAAATGGATACCTTTGCAACTACTTGAACAAGATCCTCTGATTGAATTACAAGTGTTGCTATCACCTCCTCATTCGCCACATTTGAATTACAACTCCCTTTCTTGATCATCTTTGCTCGCTTCAACACAATAGCTATTCCAATAGAAAATGCAATATATAACATTAAACAAAGATGATCGAGGATACTTTTATGGTTCAAAAGATCAAGCTATAATCATATTTGAGCAACCAAAATATAAAAATCATACGAGATGGTGTTGGATGAGCAATTTGAAAGTGATTATCATATAAAACTGATTAAGTTTCTACTTGTCAATTTTTTTTGTTCATTTAACATTCCAAATGTAACTATATTCATCTAAATCTTTTGATACTCAATTCTAGAATACAACAAGTCAATTTTAACTTTCTGCATCCTACTACCAAAATTGTGCCATTGATTGATTATTGGAGAAATCTCAATCTCCCAAGTTCGAGAAAATGTCAACAATCACAAAATGGAATTCCTATTCTCCAATGCACTTGAACATCAAATTTTGACTGTATAAATCTACTCCAATAGCAATAACCAACAAACCCCGTAGGTGAATTAGATCATGATTCGATAAATTAACATGAAAATTTGAAGAAACCCCAGCAACAAGAAACCAATAAAAACCTGGATAAATCCCATTTCCAGGTTATTGGATTTCAAAATCAACAATTGGAAAGAACCCATGAACAGATTCAGATCATAAACCAAATAAAAAGATGGGAAAGCGCATAAAATTAAATCGAGAAAAACCTACAGACCATAACGGTCGTCAACACAGGCAGTGTGGAAGATTCCAGAATAAACAGAGCCATCCTTGATATGAACATCAACAGATATGCCAATGAGACACATGGTTGTTAACAGCAACGCATCGTTTACAAATGAAGATGATTGTGATCTTCTTTCTTCTTCCTCTTCTTCTATTCGATTCCTGCAACCCATTTTGTATTTGTTGTTGATTTGATTGTATTGAAGGTGGTAGTGTGAAGTGAATCGTTGCGAGTTGAGGAATCAGAGATCAATAAAGAGAGATCTAGCGGTAGATGTAGGCCATGACAGAGGATACCCTCCCTGGTTTAAATCGAATTCTTTTTGGTATTATAAATCGCGTTTATATATAACGGGGGCCGGTTTTCATATCGTGCATCAGGGCAGGGCAGGGCAGGGCAGGGCGGCTCTTCAAGTCATACGTGGAACCAGAAACTATGAAGAGTTGATTGCAAAAATGGTTCAAGCGGTTGTCACTAATTTATTTTTTAATTTTAAAAATTTTAAAAATAGTTATTGTGGTTGTTATTTTGTTTCACTTTTGATCCTTTAAACTAACTTTATTTAAAGTTGACCATTAGTCAAGAGATATTCTGATCTTTTCATATATTATTCTTGTTTCCAAACATATTTTACCCAATAAGTCATATCCAAACATGTTTATATTTAATATTCCCTCTTTTAGCTTCTTTCTTGCCAAACACACACTCTCTCTCTCTCTCCAACCATAAACTTATCATTTTTATCATATCTATTCTCTCTCTCGTCTCTAGTTTCCTCATATCACCAAATTCACCAAAACCTCTTCCACCGCCACTGCCGCCACCACCCTCCACTTCCTCCACCACCACCGCCACCCTCCCTTCCTCCATTGCTGCCACCACCGGTGAGCCACCATCGTTGCTTCCTGTACGTACGCACGCCACCCTCTGTCGGCGTCAACCAACATCGCATGAACCCCCATCGCTTTCTCTCTTCAAGATCGCTGCCACCACACCACCGAAGTCGACCACCATCCCGTTTTCTCTCCAGATCTGCAAATGTTTCGATTGGGGTATTCACCATCGCTAAAGGTAGATCTGCAAATGCTTCAAGATCGCTGCAACCACCACCGGATTTGGTTAGATACGATTACTATTTTTCTTGTAGGTTTTTTATTTTTTAACCGATTTTTCAGATATGTAAATGTGTTTCATATCTCATTTGATATCCATGTGTGCTGGTTGTTCGATTTTTAGCTTGTTAAGTTATTTAATTTTCAGGTTTGTAGAGTGTTTGAACTTCTGTTGAATATTTATAAGTTTTGGTTATTTAATTCTTGAAGATGATAAAGATCATTTGAAGATGCACTAGGAACACAAGAATATATAAATTAAAAAAATTAAAAAAAGTAAGTCATGGGTAGGAAATAGGTGGAGGATGTTTGGTAACATGGATAAAGATAAAAAAACCAGAATACCCTTTAACTAACGGTCAACTTTAACCGAAGTTAGTCTAAAGGACCAAAAGTGAAACACAATGACAACCACAGTGACTATTTTTGTAATTTTGAAGTTAAAGGACTAAAAGTGAAAATCAATGACAACCACATGGACCATTCTTGTAATTAACTCAACTTCTAATGTTAATTACAAAGATGGTGTTGGAGTCTGCTCACTGACACACGTATGCCGTATCACTGCTAATGAAACGCGAGCCTATTGGGTCACACGTCAAGGATTGATCCCGATAGCTCTGTGTGGAAGGAGAAAGTCAAAGAATCAAGAGTGTTTTGATTCGGGGCTTCACGACCGTGAAGGGTGCTCCACAGGTCGTGAAGCAGGCCGCCCTAACAATTACTCGACGGCCGCCACGTGTCGTGATGCTCTTAGGCTTAACGACCCATGACGAGGTCGTGAGGGGTCGTGAAGGAGACACCCTCACGAATCCTCGACCGAGCGGCGCGGCTCGTGAAGCTTTAAGTCCCCTTGTGGCGCATTTAGGCTTGACGGCCCGTAAGAGCCCGTGAGGGGTCGTGAAGAGGGTAGATCAAGTGACATTTGTGTTTTATTGGACCATCTGACGGTCCAATCGGATGGCTTGCTTTTTGGCAGACCCAAAAGGGGTTTTGAGGTTGGATTGAAGGATGTAACATGCTAACACACTAGAATTCTCTCCTACACTTGCTCTCTCTGTACTACATGGAAAGATACATACGCTAAGCTAATGTGTTCTTGAGTGTGATATATGTTAATGGTGCAAGAGGAGAAGTCATATGAGTTGTTCCAGAAGGTAGAATCGAGTTGGATGTCTACTTGAAGGCTCACTAACATTTGAGGATCATGCTCACCTTGTTGTGGACTAGCAATGGAGGAGAAAACCATTTGTTTTCTCATGATTCATCCCAATCCACATGGAGAGCTTGAGATCTAGCTGGTAAGGAGGTATATTTCTACTCCTTCCTTTTGTTTCTAGTTGCAATTTGGTTTTGTAGTGTTTTCCACCATTGGAACATGTTGTGGGTTTTGTGCTTGTTTCGTTTTTGTACTTGCATGCTACTTTATTCCTTTGTTTCCGCTGTGTTTGTGCACCCCACATGTTCCAACAGATGGTTCATGTGGTTGTCACCTATTTTAATTTTTAGTGTTTTAACTTTAAAAATTATGAAAATAGTCATCGTGATTGTTACTTTGTTTCACTTTCGGTCATTAACGTTGATGTTAACAATTATGGTTAGATGCCCTCATGTGCCTTGCACATGAGGGTATTTTAGTCAATTTAATCATTATCCATGTTACCAAACATGATAAAATGTGTCTTCATATTTAAATAAATAAAGAAAAAGAAACAATTAATATATACCCATTTCCCCCCACAAATACTTTCTCACCATTCTCTTTAAGCACCGAAAACCACCACCGCTGACGTCGTCTAACAACCGGCACATAACATCACTTCCGGAAACTACCATCATCACATCTCGTTATCACCGCCATCTAACCACCGAAAACCACCACCGGTGGCAACTCTATAAAACACCGCTGCCGACACCTTTGTTATAAACAGTCGCCGCCGTCGTCTGTTGGGTCTGAACCAACACTCGTTAACCGCTAATCCATCATCTTGTCGGATCTGAACCACTATCATCGTTCACCATAAACCACCACCACCGCTGAAAACCACCATCGCCACCATCTAACCACCCTATCATCATCTATTTCAGGTCTAACCACCGCCATAACCACCATCTAAGCAAAACCCTAAATCTGATATCTCTTTGTCTTCACCATCGAAGGCAACCATCATCATTCACCAGATCTGAACCACCACCATCATCGTCTTCACGGTTGGAAACCGCCATCTAACTATCGGAAAGAACCGCCGCCGCCATTTAACGACTACCCCCATCTAACAGTCATTCCATTAGATCATCTCCGAATATCTTTTCTAAAAAACAAAGCACACGAGTAGACCAAGAACAAACTAAAGCGAATGTATGTTGGTGTCAGCGGCGATTGTGATGATGGAAGTTATGGGTGTGAGAATTCAAGCAATCCACATGAAGATTTTCAGTGTTTCAATGGTGGAAATGATTGTAGAACTCCCCCTCTCTTTCTCTATCACTCTTTCTCGGTCTGCGGGAACCCACAACACATCTTTTCTAATTTTGTGAGTGGAATTGGAGTTTTTCTTCTTATTTGATAGTTGGAGTTTCCAGAATGGGTTTTTGGATGGTTAAAGCTTTTCAGATTTGTGATTTTTTGTTATAGATATCTCTAATAATTTAGATTTAGATGTTGTATGATAATTGGGTTTTTGTCTTTATATCCATTCTATACATATTTTCTACTCTTTCTTTGTAGATTCTTTGTAATTGTTCAAACTTCGTGTTTAAAATTGTTTGGATTAGACAACAATCTTATAAATCAGTATTTGATTTGTTCTTGGTTCAAGAATAATATGATAATTGATTTGTTGTTATGGTCATCAATATATATTTAGAGTTAATTACAAAAATGGTCCCTGTGGTTGTCACTAATTTTCACTTTTGGTCCTTTAACTTTAAAAATTATGAAAATAGTCACTGTGGTTGTCATTTTGTTTCACTTTTAGTCCTTTAGACTAACTTCAGTTATCTTTGACCGTTAGTCAAAGGGTAATTTGGTCTTTTCCCACTTTATCCTTGTTACCAAACATGGTTTATTCTTTCTTTTAAATTTTATTTATTATTTATTAATTAAACATTATAAAAAAAATTAAAAAAGAAAAAACAATTCTAAAACCCCCCTTAGCCCTGTTCCCCTTCTATCCCATCTCTACAACCACCGGTCCACCACCATGGTCCATCATATGACCACCACTGCAACCATCCAGCATATTCACCATCTATATGTCATAAGTTATATGCATATTATTATTTAGTAATATATGTGTGTGTTTAATTAAAAATACAGGTGTATGTGTGTGTGTTTTCGTCTTCTAAGAACAAGAACAAGAAACCATAAAACAGGTGTGTGTTTGTGTCTATATGTTTAATTAAAAATACAGGTTTGTGTGTGTTTCATCATTGAAGAACAAGAAATCCATAAAGCAGATGTGTGTTTGTATGTGTGTGTTTAATAATATAGATATTTGGAGAACAAGAAACCCATAAAAAAATCGAAGAACAAGAAACAAACCTACTCAAAAACATGTGTGTGTGTGTGTGTGAAATCTAGATCTGTAAACGAGAGACCCAAAAATCGAAGAACAAGAGATGAGAAATCAAAGAACATGAGATCCAGATGTGTAAACTAAACCCTAAAAGAAACCAAAGAACGAATCAATATATGGGTTTCAATTTTTGAAATTAATCATACAAAAGATACAGATCTGCGTTTCAATTGTTGAAACTCATCATACAAAAGATACTTGAAGGGGAGGAAGACGTGCGATGGTGTGCTTGTGACGGTGGTGGCGTGCGATGGTATGCTTAACAGCGATGGTGGCGGCGTGCGATGGTGGTCCGCTTGTATGAAGATGGTCCGGTGGAGAAGGGG
>JAUEJL010081378.1:0-15230 GCA_032274825.1 Drosophyllum lusitanicum
ACAACTTTTTTATATATATATATATATATATATATATATATATATATATATATATTAACAAAAATCAAGACTTTTAAAGTTTTACTTTTTAACCGGTTAAACTTAACTAATTTAACCTTTCTGATTAAGATTAAAACTTTAAACACTTTAATCATTCAAAATAAACTGTTTTAAACATTAAAGTTTGAAACTTTAAGATTAATAAACTTATTAATCTTGTTTCTTTGATTTTTTTAACACACACACACACATATATATATAAAGGAAGAAGAAACAATTTTTAACATACTATAATATATAACTTTGAGATTAAACTAACCTGCCTCTGATACCATTGTTGAGTTTTTGACCACCTCGTGACACTAAATCAAACTCAACTGGCTTGATTAGGACACGAAGGAAAACAATCCTATTGACATTCATAAAGTGGAAACTTGAATGTAACACAACCCTTAAAACCCGAAAGGGTTAGGATCTTAATTAATCTCAAAACAACATATATATGTGTGGATATACCAAGAACAATTATAACTAATGGATTAGACTTTATATCTTGGGTTGTTCAAGACAAATCCACAAGTGATGAACAAAACAAGTCCCGCTAGGAAGGGCAAGCAAACCACGAACAACGAACCGGTTGTATACGTGTGTGTGTTCAAGATCGACGCCCAAAAACCAATTACCCCTCGGCTTTGTTTTCTTCGGCTGAACACAAAAGAGAGGAAAAGAGAGAGAGTTTTTTCTAAGTTTTTTGTTCACCTTAATTCTATAACTAATACCCCTATTTATACTAATAGGAGGTTTAGTTATTTTAGGATATATATAAACATATCTTTAACTAGATTTGAATAAAACTTAATCACCAAGTTATCTTATTTATCAAGAATAATTAAATTAAAAAAGAAAACATATATATATATATATATATATATATATATATGACCATGTAGTTTATATATATATAATCCTTTTCAATTTTCTTTAATTATTAACTAATAAACATTATCTAAAATAAATAATTTAAACTTAAATTATTAATCGTGAATAAAATTAATTAACAATATATATTTACTTATTAATTAATTAACTTGATATAATTTATCTTACGTAAGTTAAAACCATAAGTTACGATAACCGATTTATAATGAACTAATTATAAATCTTCACTTCGAATGAGGTTGCATTACTTCTCGAATTACAGGTCCTCACAAGTGTGACCCTTGAGTGCCCTATGGCATTGGACTTGACATCATGGTTCGCTAACTGTGCACACAAATATAACATTAGGGGGTTTGTTCACTGCAGTCAAATCGATTTGTGTTCCAAATTTTCATATTTGAGTTTCGGTTCGATTTGTATTTTTTATTGTGTTTTTCATCTGTTCTTTATCATTTGAAGAACATTTGGGTGTTGATTTGTGTGTTTGATTCTATTATTTTCATCTTGATTTTTGATGTGTTCATGGATTCATCTAATACACACATATTTGGGTTTTAGGGGTTTTAGGGTTTTGATATAATTTTTGATATTTTCTTTTGTTTCTTATCTTGTTCTCGCTGGAGGCGGTGGCAGTGGCGGTGGTTGAAGGTGGTAGCGGTGGTGGTGGCTGAAGGTGAAGGAGTTGATGGAGGTGGTGGTGGTGGTGTGATGTTTGCCCAGATACATCATGTATTCATCTGTGTAATAATAATAATAATAATAATAATAATAATAATAATAAACGATAATAAAAAAATTAGGGTGACATTAAACTAGTAATCATATGCCATATTACATTAAACGTAAATTTCGGAAAGTTTAATACATTTTTATGAATAATGTATAGTTCGTTATATAGAATATTAAAACACGAATATTTTATTATATCTCGATACACTTAACACTTATTTTAACCATCGAACTATGAAAAGACTAATTATATACGATTTTCTAAAATAAAAAAAGATAACCTTTTTGATTTAAAAGACTAAATATAAAATAAACTTAATTCTAAAATAACCAACTTTATAATTCACTTTTAAAACAATAAATAATTAATTAATTTTAACAAGGATATAAATTTTTTTTTTGAACAGCCAGTAAAATATATTAAAACAACTAGCAAATAACTAGAAAAGAGAAAAAAAAAAGAATAAAAAAAGATGGAACTAAATCAGAAACAAGGATATAAAGTTATAAACCGAAAACGTTACGAATTCTACCCCGGCCGAGCTATATGCAAAAGACTATGGAAGCGAATTTCATTAATTTGACCAAGTCAAATTTAATTTCCTTAAGATTGAACAACTTCTAAAGCCAATAATACAAAACATTTGAGCAGTGACTTAACAAAACGGTCAAAACCCCCCTGAAATAACCGCCCCACGTCCCCACGTCCACCTGAATTCCCTCCAAAACTCCAACCTCCACCACCCTCCGCCACCGATATAAACCCCCCGCTACCACTCTCGCTTCAAAGCTTTCCCCCTTACAAAAAAATGGCTTCCATTTCTTTACGTCTTTTCTGCTGCTCTTTACTATTGGCCGTCTCCTCCGTCGTTACCACTGTCTCAGCCGCCGAGTTCCAAGTTGGCGGCGCCGTAGGTTGGCGAATCCCGGCTCCCAACGAAACCCAACTCTACAATGTATGGGCTTCCAGACGGCGGTTCTTCATCGGCGATTCTCTCCGTCGGTTCAATTCCTTTTTTTTGTTCATTTTGCGCACGAATTAATCTTTACGGGTTTTTTGAATTCCAACACTGATTTTGAGTTTGATTTTTTTGTGTGAAATTAACAGGGTTCCGTTACAATAATGATTCGGTGGTAGTTGTTGAAAAATGGGGGTTTTACCATTGCGATTCAAGTAATCCGATTGCGTTCTTCAACGACGGTGACACGGTGATCAATCTCGACAATGTGGGTACAATGTATTTCATTAGTGGCGATGCTGATCGGTGTAAACAAGGCGAGAATATGATGGCGGAGGTAAGGAGGCCAAAACCAGTTATTCACTATCCGCCGTCGATATCCAGTCCCCCGGAAAACCCTTATTCTGCCATGGCTCCGTCGCCGTCTCAGTTCTTGAGTTCAGGTGGTTCGCCGGAACTCAGTCCACTATCTCCTTCATCAGATTCAGCGACTTCCTTTTCGGTTTCTATATCTGTAACTGCATTTGTTTATGGGTTGCTATTGTGCGCATTGAAGCCATAGGTGTTCTTTGTTCCGTAATTTTCTAGATTTTTCTTTCTGTCATGCATTCTGAATTTGGTTTCTTGAATTGATTTGGTTGAATTGGTATGTTTTAATCTTAGGCCATCTTATGGTGTTCTTCAATTCATTGATATTAGTGGTGTTCTTCAATTCATTGATATTAACTATCTTATATATTGATTATATTTCTAGTATTTCTGTTACTCAAGTCAGATATTAAAGATGAGACTTGTTTGTTGGCTTGCTATATGCATATACATCACTGTAACATTTTTATATTTGTAATCTAGTTATTTAAAATTATGATATTAATAAAATAAAACTTATATGTATGTATGACCATGTTAAGAACGTGTCATCTTATCCAAAGCTCACATACGTTTTGATTCTTCGAACGTTATTAAAAGGTTTAGGGTTGTGAGTCACATTATCGGAATTGCTAAATGGTAAAGCTAAGTTTGTTGAAAACCTTGAAGTATGCCGTAGGCTTGTAGTTCGAGCTTGATACGGTTTGAGCTGGGCTCGTGTTAAACGCGAGTTACATCCGATAGTTTGACCAAGGGTTAGGATATGACAACTTTCTTTATGGTTGACCTTTTGACTTGATGTGTATTTGATGTGCATTAAGAGTTGTATAACGTGAGAGAGTAGGGGTATAAAGGGTTATATGGCTAAAATCAACAATACCTTTTGACGAACCTTTCACTCGGGGTGATCGTGGTTCGGTTTGGGTGGTTTATGCCGATATTGGAAACCAAACCAACAATCGACGGTTCAAGAAATATTAGACCAAACCAGACCATTATAGTAGTCAAACTAAACCAACCACTAAAACACGGTTTGGTTTTGATTGGTTTCACGGTTTTAACGTTTATTTGTACTTTTTGTTTGGTCCAACCGTTATTGCAACAACTTATGTTTTAAGAAGTCAAGCGGTAATGTACTACTGTTAAACAAAACGTTTAAAAGGTAAATTTGTATGATAATGATGTACATAAACTACGCATCATGACGATAACAAAAATGTGAACAAACCAAAAGTCGGTTTCACATATCCAAAACCAGTGGTTGACATTGCACTTCTCAAACCGACCAACCCGGCCAATCTCAGTTTGAGTGGTTCAGTCGGTTTTGACGGCTTCATGCTCAACCCTACCTTTCACCACTATAAAAACACTTCTAGTCCTTTTTCAAATTTAATTTTGTTTTAAGAGCATCCTTAACCTATACATTCCACCACACCTAATACACCGTTACGTAAGCTTTTCATTCCTACAACTTAACCCTATAGTGATCACTATGTATTTCATCAAATTTTGGGACCCATATTGACCAATTAAAAATATTAACAAACAAGAAATAAAGTGAGAGGTAGAGATGCCCTGCTGCTGGTTAGGCTCACTTGCTGACGTTGTAGTTTCCTTTACGCATACGATGGTCACCACCTTTCACTAGGGAGCACGTAGTGGGTATTAAGGCTGAGTATACAGTCCGATAGACCAAAAAAACCAACAAGCCGAACCGAACCAAACCGGACCGGGACCGTTCTGGACCGTGTCCTGTCTGTCCGGTCTCCAGCCCTTGTTTTTTATAAATTTCGGGTTTCGGCCTGGTCTTTTTCAGTTCGGTACGGTTTGGTTTGGTACAGTGTATAACACAACCAATGGACAGAGACATGTCGGTCCGGTATTCGGTCTTTGTTTATTTTATAGATTTCAGGTTTCAAATCGGTTTTTGAATCGATTTTGCCTGGTGGGTATTTTTAACCACAATGTGGTGAAGCTCACCTCTCCCACCTCTAACTATTGGGGATGCTCTAAAACAAACCCAAAACACAAGCTTTTTTACTTCAAATACCCCCCTTTAAAAAACAGAAGTTACATGGTTTTTTTCTGCTATTGAATATACACATTACTTACAAATCTCATTTTGAATATGTAGTTAAGTTTTAAAAATATAGATAAAAGTCAAAAAAAAGTTTTTAGAAAAAGTAATACTATAATAAAATACGACAATAAGATGGGAGGGAGTCCAAGTGTGAGCGAGCCGTGATGCCCCCGCTCACGTTGTAATATGAAGCTGCAACAAAGCTAAGACTCAGCTTGATCGATCTGGCCCAAAATGATTTATATCAACTTGGTTTTTACTTGTTACCACATGTAGCTATATTTTATTTTTATTGTTTTTTGTAAGTATGTTAATGTGTGGGGTAAGGGTCTAGTGTGACGTGTGTGATTACTAGTGTGATAAAGGAAAAGTTAATTGGCATAGTGTTATGAGTGTGATCATTTGGATGAGCTTGGTACCAAAACCGGACCACACCCGAGAGTACTGAAACCGAACTTGGTTAATTTCTTGGAACCGAATACCGAACTGGAAATATATAATGACTACCTGTTCGGGTAATCTCAAGGCAATACACTCACATACAAGAACTTGACTAAATCGATATTGAACCTGAAAGTACAAAAACCGAAATTGAAGATTTATTTGAACGAGTACCGAATAAAAATTATATAACCAATACTGGTTAAGAAAATTATGCCAATACACTAACCCTATGTGATCCATCACGTGAAGCACTTCTTCCCCTAACTTCATTACTATATATATAGCTTTAGAGAACATAAAGTCCAAATCGAGCCCTTAAAGTTCAAATTTCGCTTGTTATATATTTAGGCTTATTGGGGCTATCTTTATCATCGAACATGAACTCTAAATCGATAAGTTTGTTGAAGTTATGTGACACCTTACCTAACTTCTCCTATGAGCAAATGAAGTAAGAGGATCACGACCCCCATCATTCCCTTTTGATCTATTCCCTCCTTCCCGTTATCCTCCGTTGTGCAACATCCTCGTCAATGACGGCCTAATCGAAGTAAATAGTTCAAACTAGTTATAGAAGTAGAAAACATGTTATTTTGTAAAACGGTTTTTAATGTATTTAAAATTTGAAAAATGATATATCCTTCTACTTTTTTCTGTTGACATGTGAACTTCACTAATTCTTTTTTCTCACACTATCCATTAATTTTGACAAAAATTTTTTATTCGCAAAATTTACTGGACATGAAAGATATGTTCCAACTGCGATTTTACCTTTGCGTGATGCATGAATCGGAATAATTTCTAGAACATTCCCTGAAACAGGAGCTTCCAAAATGGTGAGGTGATCCTGACGTTACCCTTATCTTCTTAAACCCTAATTTCTTATCTCCAAGTCTCACTTAACCCATACCAACCCACTCTCGGTTATCTTCTACGTTTCCTCTCTGTTGTTGCAATTCTCCGGCTGGCAGGAATTGGTAATCTACTCATTTGTGGATTTCAGTTAGTTGCATAGTAACAATACGCTCTTCAATTGTCTACAAATCCATTTTTCAGTTTTCTAATGTATTACAATTACTTGCTTCTATTCGATTTTCATTTTCATGGTGGGGTTTCAGCTTGTGAAGTTGATTTTATGGTGATTATAATATCTGTACCTAGTTATTTTTGCTGTGTCGATTAAATTTAGCTCGCAAATATGTTTCTTGAAGTCTCCAGCTGTGTGTTCATGTTCTTCGTTCAATTCTACGATATTGATGTTGATAATGATAAATATGTGAGTTGGTAAATGTGTTTCAGTTCTGGACAAAGAATCAAGTAGTTGCCTAAAAGGAATTGAATTATGCATGTACCATTATTTGATATATGAATTGGGCTCCTATTGAGGATTTGAGGTTCCCGACAATGATTTTTATGAAGCATAACTATTAGAAAGATCAAGGAACAGTGCCTTCCTTTTGTTTAAATAGCATAGGCAATTAGTGTATGATAGTTAGAGATATTTATTAAGTAATTACATGAAAATTTTGATGCAATGGAATTAAAAACAAGTTCCACTTGATGCGCTTTGGTGTTCTAGTAGAAAATTTCGCAAGAGGTATCGTTTTTTGGATTGCTAATGCTTTTTCTGGGTGATTCCGTTATAATATCTTAAATCAAGAGCACATAGATTATCAGTTGGAGTTAATACTGATGTCCATCTTGTAATTGTTGTCTTGGATACTGTATTAGTGTATTGATCTCACCTTAGGGCATTTGTAGTTAACTGATCGAGGATTGTTAGAAGATGGCATCTATCACTCCCTTATCTTCAGTTGGTACTTTCGGGTCTCCCAGCTGTAAAACAAACAAGGCAGTCACAAGTTCATTGGAAACATTGTCTTCGTTCTCTTCTATATCATCCAGCCCTCTTGGACACAGAAGGCAGAATGTAGTTTTGCAGAAAAGATGTTCCCTCAAGGTTAAGGCAATGGCCAAAGAATTGTACTTCAACAAGGACGGTTCTGCTGTTAAAAAGCTCCAGGTAACATCAAAATGATATGTCTAATTGTTTTGTTATGCTGACAGCACTTTGTGCTTATTTGTATTGAACTTTTCCGTAGGCTGGTGTAAACAAGCTTGCAGATCTAGTAGGAGTTACTCTGGGTCCAAAAGGGCGCAATGTGGTTTTGGAGAGTAAGTATGGTTCTCCCAAAATCGTAAATGACGGTGTAACTGTGGCTAAAGAGGTACATTAACCTGCATTTTTTCAAAGTGTATACGTGGAAATTGCATATATGATAAATGTTAGGATTTAGGAATTTACACATTTCCGTGTACTTAGGTTGAATTGGAAGATCCTGTTGAGAATATTGGTGCCAAGCTGGTGAGACAAGCGGCTTCGAAGACAAATGACTTGGCTGGTGACGGGACGACAACATCAGTTGTTCTAGCGCAAGGTTTAATAGCCGAGGGTGTTAAGGTATTGATGGATCTCGTAAACGAATTTTAGGAAGTTTGAATCTTAAAGTGTGCACATGCTTATCATGAAATAACTCTTATGCATTAGGTGGTGGCAGCAGGTGCTAACCCGATTCAAATAACTAGAGGTATTGAGAAAACCACTCGAGCCCTGGTTGAAGAGCTTAAGCTAATGTCAAAAGAAGTGAGTTTGGATTTTATTGATTTCTTTTACGACATTGTTAACTTTGGTGACAAGAACTTAAAGTTCAATGTGGGGCCTTTTTGCAGTTGTTTTTGTTTGTTGACGAACATTTAGATGCTAAACATTTCCCATATTGTATGTGAAATTCCAGGTTGAAGACAGTGAGCTGGCTGATGTGGCGGCAGTAAGTGCAGGGAACAACTATGAAATAGGAAATATGATTGCGGAAGCAATGAGAAAGGTGGGAAGGAAAGGTGTGGTGACACTTGAAGAAGGAAGAAGCTCTGAAAACTACTTGTATGTGGTGGAAGGCATGCAATTTGATCGTGGGTACATTTCTCCATATTTTGTTACCGATAGTGAGAAAATGACTGTTGAGTATGACAATTGCAAGGTAATAATAGTATTATGTTGTATCATTATTTGAGTTTTGTTCCTATTTGTGGAACCTGATTCTATCTTTCATGGGTGTAGTTGCTTCTGGTTGATAAGAAGATAACAAATGCAAGGGATTTGGTTGGTGTTTTGGAAGATGCTATAAAGGGAGGGTACCCAATATTGATTATATCAGAGGACATTGAACAGGAAGCTCTGGCTACTCTTGTCGTGAACAAACTAAGAGGTTCACTTAAGATTGCTGCACTTAAGGCACCTGGTTTTGGTGAACGCAAGAGTCAATATCTTGATGATATTGCTATCCTCACTGGAGGCAAGTGTTACGGCCCATCTACTTATAAATTGGTTGGTTGTGGTTGTGTTTTAGTGTTTGTCTCCAACTGGTAAATGGTTAGAAGTAAAATTTAGCTGAAGAGGAAATGGTCGAACCGGTCGAAAATTAGCCTAAGTGTATTTTTTGATGTAAACTCCCTGAAGTTTTTTATTTTAAAAGAGTGTGATGATTATAGAAATAGTATTATATTTGCATTCACATTTGACACCCTAATTATTAATATAAAAACATGGGCAAAGAATGTTTGCGACCAACCCGAATTGTTTTGACATGTTCAAAAACTACCTGTTATGATATGTTACCCTACCCTCCCATTCTCAAACTCAGCTTATTTTCTTCATTAATTAACATCTTGTATTCTTGTATAATTATATGCTGTGTTATGTTCCTTCGAGTACATTTTTTAATAGTCTTCTTTGAAATTGTTTCAGGAACTGTAATAAGAGAAGAGGTAGGGTTGACCCTTGACACTGCTGGAAGTGAGGTTTTAGGACTTGCTGCAAAAGTGGTTCTGACCAAAGAAACAACAACTATTGTTGGTGATGGAAGCACCCAGGAGTTGGTAAATAAAAGGGTTGCTCAGATTAGAAACCTTGTAGAGGTGTGTTTCTGTAAAATCCCTATTTCATATCTACTTAACCTTCAATAGGCTATTTGTTTCTGTAGAAATTACTCACAGTTATGTTAACCTATCTTACAGGCAGCAGAACAGGACTATGAAAAAGAAAAACTAAAGGAAAGAATTGCCAAGCTATCTGGGGGAGTTGCTGTTATCCAGGTGATTGTTTTTTTTTTTAAATCTTGTGCATATCTCACGTGTATTCCAGGTTGTCTAAAATCGAGCGTGTATTCCAGGTAGGGGCGCAAACAGAAACAGAACTTAAAGAAAAGAAACTGCGAGTAGAGGATGCCCTCAATGCAACAAAGGTTATGCCACAAGCCATTCTTATTTCTTACATTAGAAACATATTCTTGGCTTCTTTCATTAGTCACATCTAGAGTTAAAATTGGTTAAATTTCTGACATCTTACAGGCTGCTGTTGAGGAAGGCATTGTAGTGGGGGGTGGATGCACTCTGTTGCGACTTGCTGCTAAGGTTGATAGCATTAAAGAAACCTTCGAGAATGATGAACAAAAGGTTGGAGCGGATATTGTTAAGAGGGCACTAGGTTACCCATTGAAGCTGATTGCAAAGAATGCTGGTGTTAATGGAAGCGTTGTGATTGAGAAGGTATTTTTGTGGTGAAGCTTAAGATGGGCCGACTTGAGTCATGTTATGTCTTAACGGGTCAAATGGGCTAGGCTAAAAGATCTAAATAAAAAGGAAATGAGTTAAATTGGCCAAAAGCCATTTGAAGTGCATTCAAATGCATAAAACCACGTAAATTAAAAAGTTAAAATATTACCATATTATTTAGTTTTTATAAACATATTTGACGCATTAGTTATTTATAAAAGTCAAAATTTGATAAAGGAAGTTTGTGGGTCAGCACAACCCGATTCAGTCCGTTAGACTACCTGTCCATTTTGCCACATCTGGTCATTATTATCACACGAGAGAGTTCATTTCCTTGGATGATAGGTATGTTAGGTTGAGTGTCTATGGTTGGTTTTCAGGTTTTATCTAGTGACAACCCCAAGTTTGGTTACAATGCTGCAACTGGGAAATACGAGGATCTCATGGCTGCTGGTATTATTGATCCCACAAAGGCAAGTCTCGTGCCTCTTTTTTGGTGTTATTTGTGTGTGAAATTTCTTTTTTAACAAATGCAAAACGTGAATCAATGCAGGTGGTGAGATGTTGCTTAGAGCATGCATCATCTGTCGCAAAGACGTTCCTTACATCTGATGCTGTAGTTGTTGAAATCAAGGAGCCTGAACCCATGCCCGCCGGAAACCCCATGGACAACTCAGGTATTCTAGTACTATAGAAGTTCCCTGATCTTAAAATTTTTTTGATAAAAAACTTTCAGATTTTGAGTATTTTTGATAAAAACTTTCAGAAAAACACTATGATGGCCAGTGGCTACTCTGTATACAAGTTTGGTTCATAAATCTAGCTTTCAAATTTACGACATAGACCCGCCCATGATGATGGCTTCTTTTTATGTGTCTATGAATTAGTGATCATGTGGTGATTGAAAACAATTACTTGTTCTCAAGGTTTATAGATTACCCTAAATAAAAAAAGTTTCTTTTGCTGGAAAGGTAGATAGCTCTCTTGTGACAAAACTAAAAGGCGGTTACCTGAAATAGAAACTTGACCAAAGCTAATTACCTTCTTATTCAAATTGCTTTTTTTTCTTTTCCATATTTGTTTACTTTTGCTTTCAGTTTTATGGAGATTACGGTTGATAAATTTTAATCTACAACTCATCTTCATGACCAGGTTATGGTTACTAGGCTGCTGCAGCTAGCGATGAGAATCTCAACCCGTGGTAGTTCTGTGCATGCTCATAACCGAGAAAATTGTGCAACTAGGATGAGAAATATCACTTCTACTACCTCAATTTCTGTCGGCTCCATTTCTTAGTTGTAAGAAGTTTCCATTATTATTTAGAGGTGGTTGAATTTTGACGGAAATGGTTTGTAGGATCAACTTAATTGTATTCGACTCGACAACTGATTCAATAAAAAAACAACTGTAGTAATATTGTCTATAGTCTATACGTGCATAGTGGCATCCCAGAACACCCGTCTGAGCGGCGGAGTTGTGAAAATTGTCTAGTGTGGTTCGTTTTAAACAGCTCACTCATCATAAACATTACATCTGAGGGGTTTAACTAAACAAATTATGCTGAACAAGGGATTTTATATACATCTTTGAAAGTTTATAAAATTTGAGTAGGGTTGCTTGACCCCTTTGATTGTACGGTAGCTTCCTGTTGAGTCTTGATGATGACGATGACACGATAATCTAGTTATTTATGTAGACATGGGCAGTTGGGCACTTGGCAATATGAGCGGGCAATGCATCAAGTTAAATTTTAGGTTAGAATGAGTTAAGATAACTTAGGAACATTTTATTTTCTCCACCTTTTTTGAATAATATAATTTAGATAATTCCAAAAGTAATATGCATGATTGTTTACACAATATGATTTTTATTTATAATGCATTTATGTTACATACGGATTATATTTAACTTATCTGGTCGTTAAATATAGGATTCGTCTTTTCTAGTCAAATTTGCCTCTTTCATATCCAAGAGTCGCTCTTTATTCTTGACTACTAACTATCACACTACTTTCATTTCTTAGTTTATTACTCAGCAACGGTGTAGTCACTCTCTAAGCATCAAAATCTAAGATTTAAATGCCAAATAACTCACAAATCAAATTATCAAAATATAAACAACAAAAAGAATATCAAATAGTTACCATTGTCGCCTCCACATCATGATGGTGTGGCAACCTCTAAGGACCACCTCGTGATCAAGCCCAACAACGCCCACTCCATTACTTTAAGTGGGACATGTTCTTATAATCTTATGATTGTTTAATAATTAACATAAGTCCCTATTCGGCCACTCCCCGTACTTAAGTGGGGCATATTATTATGATTGTTTAATAACTAATGTGAGTTTAAGACGCCCACTTCTGGTACTCGGGCTTGTAATTTTAATTGTTTAATAACCGATGTGAGTTTATGTGGTTATTAAGAAGTGTCATCCTTTGTGTTTATAAATTATAATGCCTTTTAGTGCTTTCCATATGGTGGGTTTCGACTTTGGAACACTCCATGGAGAGATCATGCTTAATAACCCTGAAGTATTTTTGGAAAATTTATGCTACCGACTCATATATAGAGTAGAATGAATAGTCCCAAGTGATAAAAAACATGCCTAAAAAGGTGACACAAAGTGAAGTGGGGAGTAGTGGTGACCGGTCTTTTTGGGTAGATTAGCATCAAGTGTACTTAGGTCATTATACACTTCCCAAAGGAGTAAGCGGAGATAAGGGGCATGCGAGGAGACTTGCTATACATGAACCCTACAAATTCAAGGAAAGTATGTCATGGCTTATTTTTAGAAAAATTCTAGTATTTGCTATACCAGTCACATGGTTACAATTTTTTTATAAAAAAATTGATCTATTCTTTTCTCCTGATCAAATTTCAAGAATTCACAACTCTTTTAACACTTTTATACTTTAACTAAAGTGGAAATTATGTGTGTAATCAACAACATCTATCTTAAGTGTTGTTACCCTCACATAACACTTCGATCATTAAATGTTATGTGAGTGCAACAACACCTAAGATAGGTGCTGGTAATTGCACACGTCATTTCCCCTAATTAAATAGTTTAAACTTTCAAAAAACGAATAAAAAATATTTGTTTCCTTATAGTTATTTACTTTTTATTTGGGTGCAACCTAATTGTATTGATTTTTATGAAACTAGAAAAACTATAGTTTGTAAGAAAAGTGGAAACCAAAAATGTTGAAAATCTTAATATGATTGATATGGTAAGATTTTTTGTTCATGATTAAAACCGAACTTGCTTACAAGAGCAAGCCTGCCAAACTGTTTTGTCTTTCTTTAAATTTTAATTTAATTAATTGGTGATTTTTTTATTTAAAAAATTAATAAAACAACACAAATTACAGGTTAGTGTAATTTGTAGTGTAGATGGGAGGGAGCTAGTGGCATGAGTCAACCTTGATGAATTTTACCATCCGAATTTGGGTCACCAAACTTTATATATACAACTCTTTTGGAAATACTCCTAACTAGAACTTTGACCCAAAACTATTAGGGTGTTGACTAAATGTTGAAAGTAACAAAGATAAGAATATAATGTGTTGCAATCTGAAATTATTTTATAGTCAAATTGAAAATAATACATATCCTTTTCAAATGGTCATAAACAAAAAAACCTAGGACTACAATGAATTCTGAAGAACAATTAATAAAACTGATAGGTCAAAAATCTTTTGGTAGAACAATGCGTATCTAAACTCGCCTAATACATGTAAACTAGTTGGAAAAAAGTTGCAAGATATGGAAGATTTTAATAAAACAATGTATAAAATGACAAGAAGTTGAAGATAGAAGTTACAATGATGGATTATTATGAAAATTCCTCATGAAGAGATATCTAAAAGTAAAAGATCAAGAAGGTATTAGCCAAACTATTACCAATTAACCCTAACATAATCCTGTTAACAAGTGCTTGTTTATTAGGGTATATGTGGCCATTTAAACATATTTATATAGAGTGTTGTTGGTTGCACCTCATTCCACTATATTTCATTTGTTTTATTGGTTAATGTTGTCATGTCATTATTGCTTTAGTTTATGCTTAGAACTTATAAGTGATCTAGTTTATTGATGATATTTTTGTCTTATAGATTAGAGTGTGATGTGGATAGATTAGGGTGTAGAAAAAATGAGGAAATTTACAGAATAATAACCAAGTTTGAAAACTGTTATACCAAGGTCACTCACCCTTTTATTTCACGTTGTGAAATTTTTCATAAGTAGCCTTCATGAAACAGTTTTCAAACTTGGTTATAATTATGTTAAATAAACTCTTTGGAAAAAACCCATTTATGTAACAAAATATCGTTTTGGGTTTATATCTAAAAAATGAGTCTCTTCCAGCTAGGAAACCTACTCATTATTAAAAAATGAGTCTCTTCCAGATATATGCAAATATGCGACACTCGTCATCCCTATCGAAAACCTATAAGACAATAACATTATACCCCATTTATAAGAAGTATGGGCATTAAGCCATTAACCAATAGGTTATGAGGGTATGTCTTATTAATAATGGCAAATGATTATAATCTATAAAAATAAAGTTTTGTGCTTCTATCGATATCACTTGATAAGAAGCTAAATAATATAGATATTTCTATGTACAACATGATTTTATCTACTATCATTTTCAAAGAGTAACGTTTGAAATGATATATTAATTTGACGATACAATATTAAGCTATAAAGAAAACAAAGAGATGAAAAAACGGTTTTCATCGAGGTTTTTAAAAGACTAACATGATATAAATTAATAATAACATAGGTAATGTTTCAATCACAAACCAGTTTAATGAAGGGTAGTTTAGTTATTTTCATATTTACTCATTAAACTGGTTAGTGAGTGTAACATCACCTAAGTTAGGTGATGTTAGCATTACGGATTATATTGCACACACACACACACACATATATATATAGGGGATGGTTCATTTGAGAACCATTATTATTGTGAGAACTGCGAGAACCAATCTTAGCCGTTCAATTGGTAAGTGGAATTCATGGATGAAAAGCGTGGGGATTGCATGTGGCAAGGTGAATGTAAGGAATTCATGGGTGGGCAATCCAATTGAA
>JAUEJL010081389.1:0-15229 GCA_032274825.1 Drosophyllum lusitanicum
TGAGTGTGGTTGCATTACTTCTCGGATTATAGGCCCTCACAGGTGTGACCCTCGTGTGCCTTATGACGTTGGACGTGGCATCAGGATTCATTGACTATGCACACAAAACCAACAGGCTCAACTACAAAATTGAGTAAAGTGGAATTAAAGCATGATAGTGCTAATGATCGCATCATTGATGTGTTATGTAGTATGAGAAACCTTTGATGTAGGTGATTGCTGATAACATCATAGATTTGGAATATTCTCACTTTATTGATTATACCTGCTTGTGCTACTTCTAGGTGAGTTACAATAACTTTTTCACTATTCTAGTATGAACCTATTTGTTGTATGATTTATTTGTGTAACTTACGTGAATTACTGATATGAGGTGAAGGGTTGTGTAAATGGAGTGAAAACACAACTCGGGCACGGGAAAGACGTAAAACCCTTGGGTAGTAGTCAACTGTGACCCTAATGAGACATAAAACCCTTGGGTGCCTTGGGTAGTCATAGAAGAATCTATGAGACGTAAAACCCTTGGGGTGGCTTCGGTAGTTAGATGAGAAGTGAAATTGTTGATTGTGCACTATTTTAGTATTTGTACTTATGTGATAACTTGTACATACCTAGCGTGGTACGTAAGTTTGTGTGCTCGCTAAGCTTTATGCTTACTGTTGTTGATACTTTCAGACCGGACCATGAGGGAGCTCCGGGATAGTGACGACAACTCATAAAGAAGAACATTTTCTTTAATTTACTTTCTCAATAGTTTAAGTTTACGACAGTCAAAACTTGGATCCTTTATGATTGAAAGACTTGTAACTGAATTTTATATGAATGATTATGCTTATCATTCTCATGATCAATTAATTAAAGTTTTTTAAGGCGTTACAACATTTGCGATCTATTTTTCACAACCATTACTAACCAAATCAAACTTCTTCAATTCCTAATCAAAATGTATAATTGCAATTACATTAGATCCTAACATCATAATATCAAACCCCTAAGGATTAATTGAACTTTAAACATGATTCAATGATCTTAACCCCACTTGAAGTCTATGTTTATTTTTTTTATGTTCGACAGTCCACAAATAGACCCCAGACCTCATAAAAAACAAAATCAATGGCTATAAAACTAATACACATCAATTCACAAGGATTATCTGATGATATTGCTTTAATAACCAATCGATTTGAAGTTGAATTGCTCTCAATCTCCTTTTGGTTGCCTGATGAACACGCACACACAAAACTTTGAAGGTTCAGGTGGCTACAATAGTAGTATCTAGGGCCTTGTGCCCTAGATTGGCGAAGGTGTCACAATTAGCCCTTTAATTTTAAGAATCTTATTACTTAACATCTTATTAAGTGAATCATTCCAATTATACATGAAACAAAAACGGTTATTACACAATACTTGAAACACAGAAAGTTTAAAATATTTGTTCAAAATCATCTTCACATTTTTGAAACATCTAAAAAGTTAAAAGCATATGATAAGCTAAAAGCTCACTGAGCATCTTAAAATCTGTGATTTGTAAAGTATGAAAGTAAATATATTAGTCATGCCATAATTTTCATATTTTCAATAAAAGTTCAATCCAATCATCTCATTTGAATACCCATCTCATTTATCACAAACATGTCGTTGGATTATCATTCTATCATCAATACAATATATACTTATTCTATAGTTTTCTTGTTATTTATCTGACTGGTCTCTTTTTTATCTCATTCATTCTTTATACTTTTACATTTATATCTTAGTGACGATTTTGAGTTCAATAATATTTCTCTAATGGATTTACATGTTCACATTTGGAACCCGGAATAGTTATTCAGGGATTGCGAAGGGTTTCTGATAACCCATCTTTTTTGTTAATTGTAATGATATTTTTATGAGATTCATGTTATGGAGTATCTTATTAATTTTAGGGTATATTGCCGAGAAATGTAACAAATATATTGATATTTGCCAATAAAGGCAATGTCCAATTTCTTAGACAAAAAAAGAGTCTAAATTTCAATTTTCTAATATTAAAGATAACGGGTTACCGTCATAGATGGTAACAAGTTAAGTTGATATTGTGGCTAATTTTTATATTACGTAAATTGACAAAAAAATAACAACATAAATGTCGAAATTTGTCAATAAAAGTAATGTTCATATTTTCTAGACGAATTAAGGATAATGAATTTCAATTTGAAACAAAACAAGGGATCTAGATTTGTGTATTGTGTTCATGTGTGTCTTTTATCTTTCCTTTATATAACAATAAAATATTTAAAATTAAAACAATATTACATTATTTTTGTATATGATATTTGGAATGTATTATTTTGGTACTTTGACATTTGACTACTTGCAGTTGGTACTTTAATATCTTGTACTGGCTTTATAATTGTATTAAATGAAAGTAAACAAAATTTGAAGTTTAGAATTCGAATAAAATTGAAAAGAACACCAAATTAAAGTTTGAATCAAATCAAAATGATTATTGAATTCTATAGTTTGAATTGAAAAAAGTCATATACGAAGTTCGTATCAAAACAAAAAAAAAGAATACGAGTACTGGAAAATCGAAAAAACACTCGTGGAATACATTTGGCCGAAATGGGTTGATCCGAAACATGACTGGTAAATAAATGGTCAAAATGGGTTGACATGTAATTGACACAAACACGGTAACAAGAACTCGTTGCGACAACATACCCCTTATTGACTTAAAAAATTACACATTACCTTTATTGGCAAATTTGGACAATCTTAACCTACTGACTAAGCATTTAGCAGGTCACCGTACCTTTTTTTAGAAATTGAAATTTAGAATCCTTTCTTAGCCCAAAAAATTGAAAATTATCTTTATTGACAAATTTCAATATTTATGTTACATTTCTCGGTAATTTGCCCTTAATTTTAATGGATAGTCATCCATTCTTCAATAAATGGAATGTCATATAACACTTGTACAATACTTGCTCAAGATGGATAGTCATCCATCAATTGATTATAATACTATTCAAATGGTACTTTTTAGCTATTTGATTATATTTTACGTTGGTATCCATTATCCCATTTATATCTATTTGTTAACTTTACCTTATGCTTTTATACCATCAAGATATAGAACATATCCTCATTCATATCTTCATTGTTAATGTATTATTTACGTTTGTATTAATGATCTTCCCTTGATATGGAACTCATTATACCTATCCATGTACAATTATCAAACTATAAATACCCGTATAAACTTATTAACTCGATTTAAAGGAAGCTACACACTCATTGTACATAGTATCTCAGTAATCTATACCATACATCTCATTCTATCACTTGAATAATTTTGTGGCCTTAAACTTAATTCACAATATACTATTTTACTGTATTAAACCTACAAGTTCCAGTTTCAAAATGATGGAATGATAACAGATCCTTATACTTTGGAATCCTTATGATACCTTTAATCTAGAGATATAACTTGATTGAAATGCTAGATGATGTTGGAAAGTTTCTAATTAAGCTTCAATCTTGACATGCAAACCTTAATTCCTTGACTAACTCCTTAATTTGCACTTTCTCTTTCTAGAATCACTAAGACCAAGAATACACAGTAAATGTGTGTTTTCATGATCTGAATATGATGAAGATATGACTGGATTTTGCCACTAGTCTTTATAAAATCTTGATAATTGACATGTTTTAAGCTCAATCCTTCCAAGCAATGCCCTAATTACCCTTTAATCTTCTTCTTTCTCTACTTTCTCACTCTAGAACACCAAGAACACACACTTAATGTGTGTATCATTGCATGAAGATGAAGAATGAGCTCAAATCTTTGATTTTTCGCTTGGAAAGACTTTGATTATACTTAATCTCACCTTAATTTTGTTTAATCTCACTTTCTCTCTCCGGATTAAGTGAGTTTCTTTCTCTTTAACACAATTATGGGCAACACGCATTAGTGTGTGTAATTGTGTGAAAATAACCCTTTTTATATTGAAAGTTATGTTGCATGTACATATATCTCTAATCAGTAACATATTTCTATTTTTAATAACTTTTAACTCGAATATATTCTTTTACCAATAATATACTTTGAGCTATATGGTTAACAATTTATATTTGAATCTCGATAATCTCCTTATTTTATAAATGAAACATTCTTTGTGGATTTTGGAGTATTACAATGAGAAAACAAAAAATTAAGTTATTTACGAATTTGAAAAAAGTTAATGATTTTTGTGCAACAATACAAAATTTAGGTTATTATTGTGTGATATATATATATATATATATATATATATATATATATATATTTCTAGAATACACATTAGATACACATAAAGATCGAGCTAACGTATTAATTTTGATTTTATCCTGACGTAATGCACAAGTAAATAAAAAACTTGCTTTCATCCTATTTCAACTAATTATCTATGGCCACTTGGGTTGTAGCCCAGTAGTAAGCACTTATATGCTTTGATATGATGATTACCTATTAACTAAAAGTCATAAGTTCGAGTCTCGTCGTTAACAAATTAAGGTAGTTTTAAGAAATGTTAAAAAAAACTAATTATCTCTGAATTAATTTGGTTATGAAATGGAGGGGTATTTTCTGTATTACATGTAACTTGTGGGGGGTTTTCATAAAATACGAGGTTTCGAGGGTATATATAAAGCCGAGAAGATTGAAAGAGTCTGTTGTTACCCCAAAGATTTGATTTCAAAAGCAAAAAGGAAGTTCTCAAGAACATAACAGAGATCGAAAGGGTTTTTCTTAATGAAGCTTGCTATCGATTAACGGAGGTAAAATTCAACATAAAAACCCTAATTTCTACATCTTCTTCGCTCCGATAAACCCTAAACTCGGTTTTACTGAGCGAGTCCTATTCGTTACACTCAATCGAGTTTGAGAGCTGGAGTCGTATTCATGGCCAACATTATCCACAATGGAGATAGTTTAGATGAATTTCGTTTGATGATTGTTGTTTGCTTACGAATTTAATTTTTGCATCTTTATAATTTCAAATTTTCTGAAAACCCTCGTTCAATTCTTCTGTTGTCTTTTCCAAACATCATATAACTGTATTTTCTTTGTTTGCATAATTTGTTCAATTCACTCTATTATGTTTCAGATAGATCAACGTTACTCATGGCTCCAACGAGAAAGTCTAGAAGTGTGAATAAGCGGTATTCTGATTATGTTGAGGTCTCCCCCAGTAAAACTGGTGTCAATAAATCTGGAAGACAGGCAAGTACAACTTATGGAAGACGTAACATTTTTTCAAAATATTGTTTTATTATACAACAATGTCTGAAGTCTGTCTATTGTTTTATTAAAATTTTGGATTTTAATTTTTTTGTAATTCCCACTAATACTTTTCTATATGGCTCATGCTCTCAGACAACGAATGGTCTTTCAAATTGCACAATTTTTTTGTAAGACGTGGGTACTATTTACTTCGTATGCATATATAATCTTTGTCTGGTATCAAACTCTTTCTGTTTGACAAGAGGGAGTTTCTGATCTCTTGCTTTATAAAACAGCAGTAAATGATCGTGCATTTATATTACTGATGATATTAGCATATTAGTAACTTTTGCTTTCACTTGTGTATGAAATTGCATGTGTAGAAAAAGACTGCAGTTAACTAGTTCAGTAGTACTAGGCTTTGCTCTGCTCATTAGCTTCTGAAAAGGGTCTTATTCTTTTCCAAGTCTTGCAGTCTTGCTATAAATTTATAAAGGTAACATGAAACGGTATAGAATTGGGGATACAACAAGGGGAGTAGTTTCATCTTTCTAGATACGGAGACATGAAAATATAATTCTTAAAGGAAGACTATAAAATTGTAAGTACGGAGACAAGGTCACTCACACTCACAGAAGAAGTTCTTTTTCCTTGATGATTTAGACTTTAGACGCAAAATGGAATTCAAATTTCAAAGTAATATAAGTTTAACTACACGTACCTTGCTATGTATCTTTATTATGTGTCTGTTGTATATAACATATTACCCTAGCAAAATACACTCAGGTATCATCTTTTCTTTTCTATATTATATATTACTCGTTCTAATTATTACTTTCATTTTGGGTTTTGACATATTTATTAAGTGAACTCTAAATAGTATTTATTTCTTTTCCTGGTTTGATATTAGACGTGTATGATGAGACTCCTTCCCTCCCTTCTATTCTTCAAACTCTTTCTGGATAGTCGTGCATGGTCTATAATCCTTTTGCTATGTGTCTTTGCTGGTATAAGGTTTTAGATATTCTTTTGCTGATTAAGTACATAAAAATGCTCATTTCTTATTCCTTTACTTGACATAATATTTTGGCAGGAAAATCTCTAATATGAAATTTGTTTGTGCAGAAGAGGAAGCTTTCTGACATGTTAGGATCTCCATGGACTGATGACGAAGTTGAGCGCTTCTACAATGCCTATAGGAAGTATGGAAAAGACTGGAAGAAGGTCTGTGCATCTCTTCTTTGTGGTTTATGTAGCCATTTCAGGTTATGTGCTACATAGCTGTACATCTAAAATTGAGTATGAAATGGTGACATTAAATCATGTTTCGTTCATGTTTTATAATGTATATAAGCTGGAACTGCTTAAACAATAGCCAATTACACTACTTTGTATCTTGGGATTAGATTTGCTAATGCGTATGTGTTTTTTCTTTAAAATTTAGGTGGCTGCCATGGTGCGAACCAGGAACTCTGAAATGGTTGGGGCTCTCTACACAATGAATAGAGTAAGTAGTCGTAATTGAAGCTTGTCCAATTTCTTATGGATGACATTCTATTCTTTTCTATAAAACAAGTAATCAATTTCAAGTGTAATTAAATCTTCTCTTTAATCATTGCTTGAGTGTGAGATGCGGTTGCTTGTCTGTTCTTTTGTTTTTTCACCTCTGTTAACATTCTTATTTTCACTAAATGATCTTGTTGATTTTTATCGTTTCTTTTAATTGGCATACAAGTAGAAGAGTTAAATCTTGTGTCATGTATTAACATTAGAGGTGGCATAATGCGTGGGTTGGGTAACGGTCAAAACGGGTTGGGTGGGGGCCAACCAGCAAACACTTTATTTATCCACTTTTTGAGTTCTATAATTATTTAAAAGGTTCAATATGATTACAAAACTATAGCACTACGTTAGTAATCTTACTTTTTTTCCCTTGAGATTTGAGAAAACGAACTAGGAGGTTTTATGCATTTGAATACTCTGCAGATGACTTCCACCATGCTTGAGCTGTTTCCTTGTCAGTTAAATCTATTAGCTTAATCCATTTGACCCATTAGAGATAAACGGGTTGAAATTGCCTCTGCGAATTAATATACTCTATTGGAATTTGTCCATGCTTTAGATTTGAGACAATTAATAAATTTTTCTAGAAGGTTTAGTGACTGTCCTCGTTGCAGCTGAATTAGATGACTTAGTTGTAGTTATTATAATGGAGTCAATGAATTCAGCTACGACTAATAAAATACTAATGAGTGAATCTGTTTCTCATATTTCAGTATGCTTTATTATTCTAATATTAGCTTCCAGGCTTGAAAGTTAACTTATAGTAGCTTACATGCTTAAAGATTTACCCATTTTGCTGATTTCCAGGCGTATTTATCCTTACCGGAGGGAACAGCTTCTGTTGTTGGGTTCATTGCAATGGTGTCTGATCATTATAATGCCCTGGTGAGATCATATATTACATTCATATAATTTGTTTCTGTTGCTTTGTATTGATAAGTATTAAGTATTGTTATTTTATAAATACAGGACCTAATATAATGGATTATGGAAATGTTAACAAAAGAAGTTTTCTGTTATTGAATATTACCATCCTAATTTGCTAAATGAGTGGCATAGTTACATTATTCAATATTCATTGGTCATGGTGTTGACTAATGTGGAGGTTAGGCCTTTAGAAGTAATGATTTAGTTTTTACCTTCTAGATGTTTGATTTTATCTTTCATTCATATTACTGCCTATGTTGCCTTTTCAGATGGGATGTCTTTCAGCAAGTGAAATTTTGTGAAATTATTTATATAAGATATTAGAGCTGTCTTTTTAAAGTGATGTTATTTATTAACAGGAAGGAAGTGATAATGATCAAGAGATGAATGATCTTCCAAAATCAGTTCATAAGCCTAAAAAACGTAATTACGGTTTGGTTCATCAAATTGCTGGGGAAGACCAGTTGCAATCCAGGGTAGTTGCTTCAGTCGATAGGCGTTTGCCACAACTGAAGCGAAGAGAATCTGATGGTAAACTGAACTTAAATAAATCTTTACTGAAATTATGAAACACTTGCCATTCCAATCATGAATTCAAAATTTTCTTTGGTTAAAATCAATGCAGGATGTACTGTTCGGAAACGGACACCTCGTTTTCCTATTAACCATTCATCTAGAAAAGATTACAGAGAAAATTATGTCTCACCTAACAAAAAAAACCCAAAAAGGGAGGTTGATGACGTGGCACATGGCGCTGCATTAGCATTAACAGAAGCTTTAAGAGGAGGCTCCCCACAAGTTTCTCAATCAACTTACGCAACGAAAACGACACCTTTGAAGGGCAGGCAAAAAATTGTAATGATTTGGTTATTTATTTTCTTCTTGTTCTAAAAAGACTTAACTATATTCGATACTTATTTTTTTTTACATATGATATGCCATTTTGCAGTTAGACACTGTCAGGAGCAGACTTCATGGTAATTTGATTGATGAAGATTGTTTTGAGGGCAGTTCAGGAAGTGGTGGAGCTGAAAATGTTGCTGCTGAAGAAATATACCTAAAAGGGAGAAAACTTTACAGCCAAAAAGACGAAAATGAATTTGATGATGGGGGGGAAGCATGTAGTGGTACAGGAGAAGGACTTGCAGTTGGTGGTGTTGGCGGAAAATTTGATAGTGAAGTTGCAGATGAAAATATTGAGCAATCTTCGTCCCAGGGTAAAAGAAAAAGGAACAAAAAGCTTTTCTTTAGAGGTAAGTACGGTTAATGACTTTTGTGTAATTTTTCTGAATGTTAAATATGATCACTCATTAGTCATTACAAATGTCTTCATTTGTGCAGATGAAACTTCTGACTTGGATGCGCTACAAACATTGGCTGACTTGTCCCTAATGGAATCTTCAAAAGTGGATTCTGGTAAAAATATAATGCTTATTGGTTTTTGTTCCCCAATTATTATGTTAATCAAATCATTTACTAAGAATAAAGGTCTATTATTTTCTTCTTTTTAGGTTGGGTATTTAGTTTTAGATGTGGGCTTTCTTGCTCAGTTGCCAAGTATGGCCAAGTCAACACTTTTTTAAAATCTGTAGCTTGCTGGATATACTGTCCAGTTTCACCATGTTTTTCTTCTCTGTTATAGTCAATTTAATGGTTTAAGAATCATTCGACACTTCAAAAACACGCAAGAAAATTTAATGGTTTAAGTTTCACTACTGTTTACTGTTTTTCCAGTTTGTTTATATAGCAAATCTAATATCTGTTTGACTAGTAAATGTGACATCGGTTTAAATAGCAAATCTGACATTCGATTCATGGTAATTCTTGTATATTTTAGATCCAGCCAAGACTTGACTTTTTGTCATCTTTGACCACGTTTTTTAATTTCTCTGATGTTTTCTTCCTTTTCTTGCTTGATGGTGGTAATATTTGGTTGATGTTCACCTATCTTATTCAGACAAATTCCATTAATTCATTTTCAAACAGTCTGAATGATTTGACCTTCAGAGAGCAGACAGTGCCTCTTAACATCAAGACTTGGTTTCAGATTCCAGACCTAAATCACTTTAAACACAAAACAAAAAAAGGCCTTAGTTTTATGATTCTGATGATATGTTTGCATTTTTTGTGTGCAGCTTTACCTGTATTAAAAGAGGAAAAGCCACCAACTGGTCATCGGAGACAAAAAACTAAAGTTTTAGCTGAGAAAGAGAAATTATTGAATGAGTTTCCTAGATCTGATGCTTCTAAATCTGGAAAATCGAAACCAGGAAGGGAATCAAAAGTTGATTATAAGGCTTTATCTGAAGGAAAGCAGCTTGATCAGTCCAATAAATCATTGAAAAGAAAAAACAAAGTTTTGTCGCTTGAGGTAAGTGTGGAGAAATGGAAACATGCATTTATTCGTTCCTATTAGTTTTTGTTTTCTTTATCATCCTTCTCAGTTGGTACTTCAATTGTTTTCTTCGACAAATCTATAGATTATAATCTGCCATTCTTTTATTTTGAGGATATGATCCAGATTGAGGAAGAAAAATGTGGAAACAGAGTCATATGTGCTAATGAAGATAAAGCTCCTACTTTAAAAAATTGTAAATCAACAAGACTTGTGGAGTATTCTTCTTCAAATAGTAATACATCAAGGACAGGAGCTGATTCAGCAATTTCAACAGCACTAATTCCAACTTCTGATGGCACTGATTTGCCATTTAAAAGACGAAACAAACGTAAGGCAAATCCAAATAGAATGGCAAACCATGGGGAGATCAAATTGACAAAAGCCAGTTCCATAGATAAACCAAATAAAAACACAGAACTCGAAGAGGGGACCCACTACTTAAAGGTTATTCACTAATCTTCTTTCCTTTTTTTGAAATTCCCAAACCAAACTAGATTGTGAACCGTATAAGAAGAAAACAGCATCATTTTATTTTTTAAAACTAATAACATAAGGTTCTTATTTTTCAGTTTTTCCGGGTTTTCTCGGTTTGGACTTATTTTTGTATGCCACTTTGTTGAGGGGATTTGAAACTAACATAAGGTTTTGCAGGAAAAGGCATTGAGCTACCTCTCATCTTCTATGGTACGTAGATGGTCCACCTATGAATGGTTCTATAGTGCAATTGACTACCCCTGGTTTGCTAAAAGGGAATTCGTGGAGTACTTAAACCATGTTGGTTTAGGGCATATTCCTAGACTAACCAAAGTTGAGTGGGGTGTCATAAGAAGGTATATATTATTTCATTTTTATATAGCTTATATACATTTTCTAGGTTTTTTTTGTTGTTGCATCCTCTTTTTAATGCTCACATTCGTATTTAGTTCATTGGGCAAGCCTCGGAGGTTTTCAACAAATTTCTTGCGTGAAGAACGGGAAAAACTTTGGCAGTATAGGGAATCTGTGAGGAAACATTACACCGAGCTTCGAAGTGGTATTGGGGATGGACTGCCAACAGACTTGGCCCGTCCGTTGGCAGTTGGGCAACGTGTGATTGCCCTTCATCCAGATTCAAGAGAAGTTCATGATGGATGTGTGTTAACCGTTGATCATGATAAATGCAGGATACAGTTTGATCGCCCTGAATTAGGGGTTGCATTTGTCAAGGTATGTAGAACACTTAAATTCGATTCTGTTATAAATTTAGAACTATTTATTTTTTCTAAGAGAAAATCCTTTATGCTAATATTTCTCAACGGTTTCTGATAGGATATTGATTGTATGCCATTAAACCTGTTGGATAACATGCCTGAAGCTCTGAGGAGAGAGAACAGTGCACTGTATAGGTTTTCTATGAATCCCGTAGAGCCAAGGTTGCCACAATCAGCTGGCGGATCATCGGTGTTACAGACTTCAAGTGAACAGACCCCTATGATGAATCAACGACTGGTAAGTTTTCTACGTTATGTGTTCTTAGAAATTGTTGATCTGTTTGTTTGCTGGTTACTTATTATACACGAATGTTTTTCCAGGGACATAATGTGTCTGGTGCCCCTGTTAAAGGTACAGACAGTATTGTTTCTCAGTATGCAGCTTATCCTCCTCAAGTTTCTCAGTTTCAGGGGAGAGAAACCGATATACGTGTTCTGTCTGAGCTTACTCGTGCACTTGATAAAAAGGTAATGTTTATATACACTTCATATATGTATCTGAGAGACATTCACTGTATTAATTTATTTGACATATGTAACATTAATAGTACATGACAGTTTTTTTATTTGAATTTAGGAAGCAATATTAACAGAGCTTAAGCTAGTAAATGATGGCTTGATGAGTTACAAAAACGAGATGGGAGTCGAAATGAAGGTATCCGAAAGCTTTAAAAAGGAATACACAACAGTACTTCTGCAGCTCAAAGAAGCCAGTGATCAGGCATATTCCTGATTCTGAAATAAATTCTGTTTACGTAGTTGACAGTTTTTTTCACTAAAAAGATGTAGAAATATCATTTCAGGTTACTTGTGCTCTTCTCAATTTGAGGCAACGTAACGCATATCCCGCAAACCCTTTGCCTTGTTGGCAGAAGCCCCAGCCCAGTTTGAGTGGGACCATGGGCCCATTGAGTTCTGTTGACAACTTATCGAATAATCAGTTAGCATCTAGTGTTGTTGAAATTGTGAATAATTCAAGACTTGAAGCACATAAACTTGTACATACTGCCATGCAGGTAACCGATTTTATTTTATTTTTTTAAATTTTTTATGAAAAAACTCTCCCTCTGAAACATTTGAATTCACTGATTAAGTTGTAATTTGATGACCGTCTCAGGCAATGTCTAAAATAAAGGTGGAGCAAAATGTTCGTTCAAGTGTTGTAGCAGTTTTAGATTCTCTGGGTGTAAAGAAAAACCCAACCGAATATGGTGCATCAGCAATCAGACCTTCTGATCAGAAGCAACCCAATTGGGGCCCACATAATAACCACAAGTTGATTAGCACACCGACACCAGACCCTTTACTAAACAACAATCATCCATTAGATTCTAAATCTGAAGAAACCGAGTCAACAATCCCGTTTGAGCTTATTGTGTCATGTGTTGCTACATATCACATGATTCAGGTAAGTAGTAAAACTTAGATACCTCATACCTCCATATCAATCCATCCTATTTTCCCATTATCTTTTTTTTTTCTTCAAATTCACTATCGACATGAACGATTATGCAGATGTGTACTGAAAGACAGTACCCGCCAGCAGATGTGGTTCAGATGCTAGATTCTGCATTTACAAACTTGCATCCACAGTGCCCTCAAAACCTACCCATATTCAGAGAGATACAAATGTGCATGGGAAGAGTTAAAACTCAGATACTTGCTCTTGTTCCATCCTAGGCAATCCTTTCGTTTCATCTACTTGTATCGGTAATCAGTATTACTCTAACTATTACTATTAAGTTACTACATTTATGGTTTCTCTAATAATTGTTACTTATACAGAAGCCAGGTTCTTGATTTATATAATTTATATATCTTAACCTGAGCTTTAGGATATTGCCGACACTTGCTATCTTGTAATCAACAATGTAGCAATGTAAGGTGTATCGATTATATACTTTTGTCTTTTACAACTCATGCGTTTGATCTTTTACAACTCATGCTAGGAATAAGTTAGGTCGATTCCATGCCGTTGATTTTTCCCATTTTTCATGGATCTTCTTCAAGACCATTTCCGAAATCGAGTTTTGTCTTGTAATTCTTGGGATCTGATTTTAGTTTTAGGGTTTATGGGTTAAGATCTTTGCAATTCTTGATTGTCGTCCCTCTTTATAGAATCTGAGTTAAACTGTCCTGTATAGAGAGGAGTAAAAAACCCGTTTGGTCCGAACCAACCCGCTCCTGGACTGGAATAGATTTATACACTTTCTGATTGGTTTTCGATTCCTATGTTTGACTCATAGAATTTGATGTGATGGAAAGTATTCACATATGGTTGTGGTGGGTTATGTGATTGGTGTGAAAACCTGATGTGGTAGTGTGGTGAGAGTAGTGAAAGTGACATTTCTACCACTCAAATAAAAGATCACTATAAAATTGAAACCCAAATCACATTATAAGAGTTTCTACAATCATTACTGTTATCACTAATGCTACATCAGTATTACTAACTCATTAAATTCTTACTAGTATCACTAATGCTACATCAGTATTACTAACTCATTAAATTCTTACTAGTAATTGAGATCGCTATCATCAGTCGATATTAAAAAAATTAGAGTGTTTTGACAGTAATTAAGTAAATTGATTACTAAAAAGTTGGTTATACCCTTATAAGTTATTTTGAGATAAATTATCAAATTGTGTTTATTTAGCTCTTAATAAACCAATAAGGTCATGCTTAAAAGGCCGGGCGTAGTGGTAAGCTCGAAGGCTTCGGGTAGCTCCTCGGGTCCATTGGGTTGGCTCGAAAACACCACTACCCCCACCTTTCGGGTTGAGGCTAGGCTTCCCCCACTCGAGCTCACCCGTGATTTCTTTTCTTTTTATTTTTATTTTTTGTGAGTGTATAAGAGAATAAGGAGAGAAAATATTAGGTTGGTTTGTGATATGTGCCACTTGGGTTTTAGTTAAGAGAGAGAAAAAGAAGAAAAATGATGTGGTGTGGTATTCGGGTTAGAAAATTTGGGATAGGTGCTATTCATGGTCTAAGCTAACCAAAGTTGCTAAGCTTAATAAATAATCTAAACACTATCTTAATGTTAAAATACGTAGCTCAAGGTTCAACCTCCTATCCATATTTCGTCAACCAATTTCTCTCATTTTCAAATCTTTGTTGATCTTTTTTATGTAAATCCTTACAGAAAATACCGGATCTCGCTCTATACACATCAATTATTTATAAAACTCTAATAGAGTTTATTTTACAGAATAGTAATCAAGTTTAAAAAATGTTTCACAAAGGCCACTTATGGATTATTTCACAATGTGAAATAAAAGGGTTAGTGACTTGATGAACACTTTTAAATTTAGTTACTATTATGTGAATTTTCCTTAGACTCCAATATGGCTTGGACTATCTCTTTCAAAAGTGCTATATCCGTACCCTTTTCTATAATGTTGTTTTTTGAAGTTCACGTAATCCATGTATTAAGTAGGATTATAAAGGCATGATTTTTTTTAAAGATTATGCAATATTTTTGGATAAAGTCATTTGGAGTATTGTACAATATTGGTGAAATATAATTCAAGGACTTATGAATATAGACTCACCTGATGGTTTCAGGTATACCATCGGGTTCATTGAAAACACCCATACGCCCTCCCCATTTTACCCGATCGGCTTCGACTTTCTAGTTCACCAAATTGACCTTCACCCCTTTCTCTTCTCTCTGTCTCTCTCTTCTCCTCTCCTCTCTATTCTCCCTTCTCTCTTTCTCTCTCTAATATATATATATATATATATATATATATATATATATAGGGGACGGTTCAAACGAGAACTGTTTTTCTTACGAGAACTGCGAGAACTAATCATAGCAGTATATAAAAAAGATTGATGGT